>CM066044.1:136936119-137125846 GCA_033557465.1 Ichthyophis bannanicus
CAAGTTACGGGAGGATTTTTCTTTCCAAAGTAAGTATGGCGGTTCCTGATGCGGGTCCCCATTACGTGGGGAGCTCTTTCTAATGAATGATATTGAGATCTAGAGGGGCCAGGGTACAGTGTTGTTGTAGCTATCAGGTAAGGATTGCATGAGGATCGATTTTTAGATTTAGACAGAGACAGAGTTTCTGGAGGGGGTAGGGTGTTGGGTTAACATCTAGGGGATGAATTGGTGTATAGTGAAGGGTAGGGTGATTTTGGGTAAGGCTGGGATCTAGATGGATTAGATAGGGTACGTGAGGAAAACTCTTCTTATGGTGAGAAAGAATCGAGGTGGGCCGGGGTTAGCGATTTGTATATTACCTGATTAAGGACGGAGGATTAGTAGGTGTCCGGTAAAGCATAGGCAGTATGGCGGAAGCGAGGGTGGGGTGGCCTTAAAGAGAGAGGGCTTTGTTGAAATGAAGGGGGAAGTGTGGTGAAGCCTCAAGGGCAGATGTCAAAGATTAAAGGAACAGGATGGAGGGGTAGGGGATCTAAGGAGGAGGGAGAAGTAGGGGGGAGAGCGGTAGGAGGGGATGCAGTTGGGGAGTATGATGAGAGAAGGACAATGTAGTGTGGGGCCATAGTAGAGGATAGTGGGGGCTATGAACGTATGTTATCTTCAACGCAGTGGGTGGTTAAGGATTCTAGACACTATGACACTAAGCAATATATATTGAGTTACACGCGGGGATAACATACTCGCAGTGTGAGTTACAAGTTCCAAGTAGTGGGGAGGCTGTAGCCTGTGCAGCAAAGTTGAATGCAGGCAATGGGCAGCAGGTTCAATGCAAACAGTAGGAAGCAGGTTCAAAGCAAACAGTGAGAAGCAAGTTCAATACAAACAATGGGAAGCAAGTTCAATGCAGGCAATGGGCATCAAGTTCTATGCAAACAGTGGGAAGCATGTTCAATGGAAACAGTGGGAAGCATGTTCAATGGAAAAAGTGGGAAGCATGTTCAATGGAAAAAGTGGGAAGCAAGTTCAATGGAAACTGTGGGAAGCAAGTTCTATGCAGGCAATGTGCAGCAAGTTCAAAGCAAACAGTGGGAAGCAAGTTCTATGCAGGTAATGGGCAGCAGGTTCAATGCAAACAATGGGAAGCAAGTTTAATGCAGGCCATGGGTAGCACCTTCAATGCAGATAATAGGAAGGAAGTTCTATGCAAACACTGGGAAGCAAGTTCTATGCAGGCAATGGGAAGCAAGTTCTATGCAGGCAATGGGAAGCACGTTCTAAGCAGACTGTGGGTAGCAAGATCTAGGCAATCGATGGGAAGCAGCAAGTTCTATGCAGGTATGGGAAGCAAGAGCAATAGCAGGGTGCCTGGGGCTGGGGTTGACGGTTTGCGCCAGGGCTATTGGTCCTCGCCTAAGGGCCAAGCCAAAGGGCCCTCTGGTGAGGCCCTCAGGTGCAGGCACGCCGATGGCGCTCCAAAGATGAAGGGGCCACTGGGGAGGCGTGCGGCATGGCCCAATGCGACCGATGGCGGCTCCAAAGATGAAGGGGCCACTGGGGAGGCGTGGCGGCATGGCCCGATGCACCCAATGGCACTCCAAAGATGACGGGGCCGCTGGGGAGGCGTGCGGCGTGGCCTGATGCGCCTGATGTTGCTTGGACACAAAGGGAGAAGGGAGATGGCCAATATCTGGAAGGGTAGGTAGTGTCCAGTGGTTTTTTTGAGGAGAAAATGTAACTACAGCATGTCTGAAGGCTACGGAAACAGATGCTGTGGAAAGCAATAGCCTAAGGATGTGACAAACGGAAATAACAACAGCAAGGAAATTTAGAGCTTAGTAAATAGGTGGGAAGTGGATCAGAAGAGGCGATAGTGAGTTTAAAGGATGACAGAATATCTGCAGTTTCATCTTCAGTAATTTTGGAAAAGGAAGAAAGGGTGGCAGAGTTTGAAGGAAGAATTTGTGAGTGAAAGGGGGAAGGGGAGATTGAGATGGAAGTGGTGCTGTGGAGAATTTCAGATTAATCTGTTTTAATAAAGAGATCCACTGTGTCTGTCCCATGCCATTTTGAATTTTGTCACTGTATTTGTCCCCACCTCTTCCATCGAGAGGGCATTCCAAGCATCCACCACCTTTTCAGTGAAAATGTATTTCTTGACATTGCCTTTCAATTTACCCCTTTGCAGTTTCATGTTATGCCCTCTAGTATTACAGCTTTCCCGTCTTTGAAAAAGGGTTGTTTGTTCATTAATACTCCTTAAGTATTTAAAGGTCATAGAAGTAGTTGGCCAAAGTTTGGACAGAAAGTGAAGTCCATATACCAAATGCTATTTTTTAAAATATTTTTTAGCCTACTTTTCAAGTGAAATTTTTTAAATCATTTTTTGTTGTTCCACAAGTCCCAAAGAGCATAATAGTGGAACACAACTATTGACTTAATCTCTCATTTTGGGTCCATGTTATTCTATTTTATAATGAAACAATAAACTTCTGCAATCTAAAAACAATCCCACTAATCCCATCCTCCATTTCTTCTTCTATGTATTTTAGAAATGTAACATAAGTGCTTATATCCCTATACAAAACAGAATCTCAGAACTGTTCCTGTTACCACCTCTCAAAGTGCACTAATGCCCTTGCACAAATTTGTACCTGCTCTGAAAAAGGTGTAAATATATATGTGTGTTTTATTTATGGGTACATGCATTTTACAAAATATATACATACATTGCAACTCTGGCCCAACTCAGCATACTTTCTGCCCCCTGGAATACTTATGTGGAGTTCACATATAAGTGCATATGATTTTGTTCGTTCGTGTATTTATGTGCTCATATTCAGCCACGCAATTTTATAAGAGCTCATTTCCATACGTAAAAATAGTAATTACACTTACCTGGTAATTGTAGTTCCTTGAGAGACGACAGCTTAGTCCTCAACGTATGGGTAGTGCACCTCCTCCTGCAGCATGAAGACTGGACCAATCAAATTTCAGCTCCTCTGGAACCATCATACCAGGCATCTCTGGAACTCCAGTGAACTACTGTCAAAGCAAACTCAAACACGTAGCTAACCTTTAATAGGGTACCTTTTAGGTTGTTTTTTTTTTTTTTTTTTTTGTTTCCTTGTAGCCAAAGACCACAACTAACAGGAACCGAATGTCCCGCCCCTGCCACAGCATAAGCAGAGAGTGAGAGCAAAAGGAAAAACATTGGATCGGAAAGAAAAAAGACAAGGGAACACACTCACCTGGGAATACGGACCTCTGAACCCAAGGCGTGCCGCGCTAAAAGAAATCGGATAGGGAGAGGCAGGAGGACTAAGCTGTCGTCTCTCAAGGAACTACAATTACCAGGTAAGTGTAATTACTATTTCCTTATCGTTCCGCCAGCTTAGTCCTCAACGTATGGGATGTATCAAAGCAGCCTAATGGGCGGGATTCTTCCAGCCGGCACGCAGAACCGCGGAACCAAAACCGGCATCGCTCGCCGCCAAGACATCAAGTCGATAATGTTTACTGAAAGTGTGCAAAGAAGACCACGTGGCCGCCTTACAGATATCCACCGGCGAAACCAAACTGAACTCCGCCCAGGACGCTGCGTGCGCCCGCGTAGAATGAGCGCGCAATCCAACAGGCGGAACCCGACCGTGTAACAGATAAGCCAAGCCAATCGCCTCTTTAATCCACTGAGCAATAGAGGCCTTCGCCGCCGCCTCACCTTTGCGAGGGCCGCCAAACAGCACAAACAAGCGATCCGATTTACGAAACTCGCTGGTAACTTTCAAATAGCGTCGTAAAACCCTCTTGAGGTCCAACCGACTCAGACCGCGATCAGAAGCACGTCCTTCCGACTCCGGAAACACCGGAAGGGAGACGACCTGATTCAAGTGGAAAGGAGAAATCACCTTAGGTAAAAAGGAAGGTACGGGCCGCAGAACCACTTTTTTGAGCCGAGAAAGACAGGAAAGGCCTCCCTGCAAGAAAGAGCCTGGAGCTCGGAAATACGGCGTGCCGAACAAATCGCCACTAAAACACCGTCTTGAGAGTCAAATCCTTTACCGAACTACGAGAAAGTGGCTCAAAAGGGGCCGCACTGAGAGCCCGCAACACCAAGTTAAGATCCCACGAAGGTACTGAGAGCCTGCGGGCCGGACGCAGTCTAGAAACAGCCCGCAAGAAACGAACGACATCAGCATGAGCACCTAAAGACATGCCATGAACCTTTCCTCGGTAACACGACAGCGCCGCCAACTGCACGCGCAAGGAACTGGCGGCCAAACCTTTAGCAAAACCGTCTTGCAAAAATCCAGTACCACCGGAATAGAGGCTGTAGCCGCTCGGATCTGATGCCGAGAACACCAGTCCTCAAAAACACGCCAAACCCGTACATAGGCCAGCGAAGTGGATCTTTTGCGCGCTTGTAACAGGGTCGCCACGACAGACTGGGAATAACCCCGTTTTCTTAGCCGAGCCCTTTCAATAGCCAGGCCGTAAGAGAGAATCTCCCCACTGAGGCATGCGAAGGGGACCCTGACACAACAGATCCGGATCCAAGGGAAGCCTCCACGGAGAACCGTCCACCAACCTCATCAGATCGGCATACCAAGGACGACGAGGCCAATCCGGCGCTAACAACAGCACC
Organism: Ichthyophis bannanicus; assembly: GCA_033557465.1. Classification (NCBI taxonomy): domain Eukaryota; kingdom Metazoa; phylum Chordata; class Amphibia; order Gymnophiona; family Ichthyophiidae; genus Ichthyophis; species Ichthyophis bannanicus. The sequence goes on from CM066044.1 coordinate 136,940,765, forward strand.
CGACCCTGGTGAGCCTCGATACGCTGAATCACGCGCCCCAGCAGGGGCCACGGAGGAAACGCGTAGAGAAGACCCGCGGAGGGCCAAGGCTGCAAGAGAGCATCCAGACCTTCGGACATCGGCTCTCTCCGACAACTGTAGAACCGAGCTGCCTTTGCTGAGCGGAACGTGGCCATCAAGTCCATGACCGGTTGGCCCCAACGCTGAACCAGCTGCGTGAACATCCTCGGATGGAGCTCCCATTCGCCGGGATCTACCTGAACTCTGCTGAGAAAGTCCGCCGTCACGTTGTCTTTTCCGGCAATGTGCGCCGCCGAGATGGCCCGCAGCCGGGGCTCCACCCACTCGAACAACGTCTGAGTCTCCGCTTCCAGGCCGACGCTTCCGGTACCGCCCTGCCGGTTGATGTAGGCAACAGTCGCCGCATTGTCGGAGAGAACCCGGACCGCCCGAGACGATATCCGGGTCTCGAAGTGTTGTAGTGCCAAGCGAATGGCTCGAAGTTCCAAGCGATTTATCGACCAAGCGCTCTCCTCCAGGGACCAGAGACCTTGAGCGAACTGGCCTCCGCAGTGTGCACCCCAGCCCGTCAGGCAGGCATCCGTCAAGAGCGGAACCCAGTCCGACTGCTCCAAGGGCATCCCCACCCGGAGCGAGGATGGTCTCAGCCACCAACGCAGATCTCGCCAAACTGCCATCGGGCAAGGTAGACGTTTGTTCAGGGAATCGGATTGGTTGGACCAGCGACGGAGCAAAGCCCGCTGGAGCGAACGCATGTGAAAGCGTGCCCAAGGTACAACCTCTAGGGAAGCTGCCATCGTCCCCAGCAACTGCAGGTAGTGCCAGGCCGACGGAGCCGGAGTTTTTCGGAACCGTCGTACAAGAGACTGAAGAGCCAATATCCTGCGTTCGGGAAGAGAGACCGATCCCACGCACGTCTCGAACCGCACCCCCAAATATTCGAGAAGCTGCGTCGGAACCAAGTGGCTCTTGCGCGGGTTGACCACCCAGCCGAGAGACTGCAAGAGCGCCATGACTTTTGCAGTCGCCGCCAAACTCTCCGCGCGAGACTTCCCGCGAATCAACCAATCGTCCAGATAGGGATGGGCTAGCACCCCTTCTTTGCGCAAGGCTGCCGCTACAACCACCATGACTTTGGTGAAGACTCTCGGCACGGTCGCGAGACCGAAGGGCAAAGCCTGAAACTGGAAGTGACCCCACGGCAGCGCGAAGCGGAGATACTTCTGCTGGTCCTCTCGAATAGGGATATGGAGATAAGCCTCCGTGAGGTCGAGAGACGTGAGAAACTCGCCCCGGCGGACGGCGACTATCACGGACCGTAGGGTTTCCATCCGAAAGTGGGGTACCCGCAGACAACGATTCACTCCTTTGAGATCCAAAATGGGGCGAAGAGCGCCACCCTTCTTTGGCACCACGATATAGATGGAGTACCTTCCCAGACCATACTCCGCTGGCGGCACGGGAATGACCGCCCCCAGCTGGACAAGATGATCGAGCGTTTGCCGGACCTGACGGGTTTTGCGAGCTCCCCGGCAGGGGGATGCTACAAAGGAATCGAGCACGGGACGGGCCAAATCGAGAACATACCCGTCTCGTATGATGTCCAAAACCCACTGATCGGAAGTAATCTGGGTCCAAGCGGAGAGAAAACGTCGAAGACGTCCCCCGATCACAGGCAGCTCCACCTGGACCCGCTGCCCTTCATTGGGGCTTGCGAGCGGCCGGAGGACCAGCAGCCGCGAATCCTCTGCTGGCTCCCCGAAAGCCACGAAAACCCGACGCCCGGGAGCTATATCTGCCACGCTGGAAGCCCCCAGACCGGGGCAACCGGAACCTACGAAAGTCCCGAAACTGCCCCCGAGCGACCGGAAGCGACCTTCCCCGCTTGGGTTTATCCTCCGGCAGGCGACCGCCTTTGGAGTCTCCCAGATCTTTGACCAACCTATCCAAATCCTCACCAAAGAGCAGTCTACCTTTAAAAGGCAATTTGCCCAACCGCGACTTGGAAGACCCATCGGCCGCCCAATTTTTTAACCAAAGGGCTCTGCGTGACGCTACCACGGACGCCATGCTATTGGAGAGAGCTCTGATGAGATCATACTGGACATCCGCCAAATATGCCGCACCAGATTCCAAGCGGTGGAGCTCAGTCAGCATGTCGGCCTCCAAGGAAGGAGTCTGTTGAAGCCGCTGAACCCAGCGCAGACAGGCACGGGCAACCCAAGCCCCACAAACGGAAGCCTGCAATGCAATCGCATCCGCCTCAAAGGATTGCTTTAACAGCCCGTCCATTTTCCGGTCCTGCGGCTCACGTAAGGCCGCACTCCCTTCCACTGGAATGGTGGTCTTCTTAGTCACCGCCGACACGGCCGCGTCGACTTTGGGAGATCGGAAACGCTCTAGATCTGTGTCCGACAGAGGGTAAAGCCGATGCATGATCTTAACCCCCTTGAGACCCGATTCAGGAGTGTCCCACTCGGACTGAATCATCTGGTCAATCACCTTGTGAATGGGGAAAACCACGTTAGTGTGACGTACCGCCTGAATAATGGGATCTGCACCGTCCGACTCCTCCACCGGAGCAGTCGGGGCCAAACCCAGAGTCTGAAGCGCCTCCGAAACGAGAGCAGGCAGCTCGTCTCGTCGGAACACGCGAATAATCTTTGCCTGATCCTCCGGCTCAGGAAGCTCGCCCTCTTCCAAGGCGTCTCCATCCACCTCCTGGTCGAACTCTGGATCATCACCTTCAGGCCACTCAGCCTCCGACGGGAAAGATTCGTGCAGCCGTGGTCGCTTAGGGGCCCTGCCGCCGGACAACGGAGTCTCCCCCGCCGAATAGTGGACTGGGCAGACACCCCCTGCGCTGGAAGTGGCGCAGCACCCATAGCCTGGCGCCTACGGCAGAACGCTTGGTGCAGAAGCAAAACAAAATCGGGGGAAAAAATCCTCCAAGGGCAAGGCTCCCCCTAGGTCCGACTGTCCCGCAGACGCCAAGTAACCTGTAGAAGGAAGCCCCGAGGGTCCCTCAAGAGGCGACTCCAACTCCCCTGCCTGCTGCGGCACCAGACTGCGCCGTCGCAGCCAAGGAACTTTCCAGGCGCTGCTCCATACTGCGAGACAGCGAGGCACAGCGTGGGCACACGCCGGTCCTCCGCGTCGGCGCCCCGTCGAGATCCACAAATGAGACAAAGAGACCCCCCTGGCATGGGAGCCCCTGCGCCGTTGAGAGCTAGAAGGCCCCTCGCAATGCTGAAAAGGAAGGACTGGCTCACTGACCCAGAAGAACCATGCGGGAACTGGGCAGTTTTTCCTTAGTTCTGGTCTTATTATTATTTTTTTTTTTTTGTCTGGATAGCTCACCCAAGGACACCCGAGAGCTGAAAAACAACGCAACCCAACCGAGGAGAAGACAACAGCCCCGCAAAGGAAGAGGAGAGGACACGCTCAATCTCCCCCCCCCCCTCCCCCTTAGCCGCGGGACCTCTGCACTGCGAGGCAAAAGGGACCGAAATGAAAGAAGTCAAGAAACTAAAAGAAATGATACGAAAAGAAATTAAAATAAAATAAAGTTAAATAATCTAAAAGAAGTCAAAGAAATCAAAGAAATAAAGAAAACCACCGCGAGGCAAGAAAAAATGGCCGCGGCAGCCAGGCAACTTTGGCGCGCTTTTTTCCCCCGCCGTGAAAACAGCCCGAGGGAAGCCAAACACTGCCGCCGAACAAACAGCGCACCCCCTGAAGACCGCGACCCTGGGAGCCCCCCGAACAAACCCTAAAAGTACTAAGGGAGCCCAGGCGACCGGGCAGAGCACAGACACCGACTCAGCAACGGCCCTGCTCTCCAACAGCCGTCAGCACTCACCGGCACTGGGGAAGCAAACCCACCAACCCTCCGGAGAGGAGTTGCAGTACAGCCGCCGCAGGAGCTCTGCCCCGAACAGCCCTGGAGCAGAGATCCTAATCACCAAAGGGAGACAGGCCAGAACACAGAAGCATTAAATATCGCTCATGTATCAATAAAGTGGATTATGCATTTATTTCTTTATCTTCTTCAAAATTTTTTTTTATATATTTCTATAAATTAACTAACCTGAGGTAAGAAAAGGTAAGAAAAGGTAGTACCGATATAGATCGGCGCCTTATTAGGCGAGAACAATGGTGGATTTTCACTTTTGATACTGTGATACCTAAAGGTTTAAATGCAACAGTGGAATGGTCAAATTGTGTCTAATGATTAGAGAGTTAGAAATAACATTTTATTAGCATTGAAATAGGCCAGAAGTTCTAAAGAAGAAGGGTCTGTTCAGGTAGAAGTTCCTGTCACCAACATAGGTTATAAGAAGAGAAGAAAAGCAGTTACGTGTGAAGTAACTATTAGAGGGGAGGAGTATGATAATCACGACAGGTGGCTAAAGTTTCCAGCCTCTTTAAAGATGGTGTCATTGTTCACAATCCGCATGCGCGGCGTTTCATTCTTGAGCTGAAGAGAAAACTGATAACATTTAAATGAAATGCGGGCAGCAGCGTTTTGATAATGGTAAACTTGTTTTTACATACGATACCGGTTAGAGGTAACTAAGGTGTTTATAACAAGACTTAGTTTTCATGTTTAGGTAGAATAAGAGATAACAGTATTCGTGGCAAGAAGGAAAGCTGTAAGAATTTTAGTATAAAATGGTGGACGTTTTGATATTAGGATTTGGCTATTATGTATGTTTGTTTTTTCCAGTTGAAAAGCTTATAGGACTATGAGTTTAAGGAGTATCACCTGAAGAAAGTCTCAGTCTGAAACGCGAGAGCGGTACCCATAGAGGGCGTCGGGATTCTTAAACTGTCCTTTTTCACATTGAAGGGTGCAACATATCTAAGATAAGTAGTCTTTGTTAAAAGACATATAAAAGTTGAACATAATATAGTCACCTGAATATGTGCTTTTCAGTATGAGGTCATTGATGCAAACGGGCAAACTGCTTGAATAACGGACGTTCAGTCCCAATAGCAGAGCCGCAGAGTCTGAGACCTCAGGTTAGTTAATTTATAGAAATATATAAAAAAAATTTTTGAAGAAGATAAAGAAATAAATGCATAATCCACTTTATTGATACATGAGCGATATTTAATAATTCTTTGGTATAAACCAATCGTTCGGTAACGTGACCAAAAGAGATTGAGTATAACCAGAACACAGAAGCGGCAAAGGCTGGGCAGGAGAGAGACCTTCCTCAGGCCCCCCCCCCACGGAGTGCCGTGATAAGAAACCCAAAAATTTAAAGAGACAGGAACCCTTAAATTAACTAAATCAAAATAAGACCGAATAGGCCAAAAAATAAAGACCCAAAAGGTTAGCTAGGGAAAGAAATACAACTAACTAATCACTAGTGAGCCCAGCTAGGCTCACTACGTCCTCCTCCTCCTGCTGCATGAAGATTGGACACACTGGAGTTCCAGAGATGCCTGGTATGATGGTTCCAGAGGAGCTGAAATTTGATTGGTCCAGTCTTCATGCTGCAGGAGGAGGTGCACTACCCATACGTTGAGGACTAAGCTGGAGGAACGATAAGGAACATGCTTTACAGGCTGCCCTGTTATTCTGGTCCATGCTGCAATGCATACATTAATGATGGTGACAGAAAAGGACCAGTCTGCCTTCTAGTAACGATGGGCCCGAGTTTCAAAGGCACTTACACAGGTAACTGGCCCAGTAACCCGTGTAAATGCCTTATCCGGGATTTTCAAAGGGCACCTACATGGATAGCGCCCTCCCCAGATATGTCCCTAATGTGCCCAGATGCTATGCGGTTAGCATCGGGGCATGTTAGGGGCGTTCCAGGGCGGAGGAAAGGGCTAACCAGTTAGCACCATTTTTCAGTGCTACCCACTTAGCCCTCTGCGTCTTAAAGAGAGGCAAGGATTTTCCTCACCTATCTTTCAGGCACAGGGGCTAAGCGGATAGCATCGAAAATCAGTGTTACCCAGCTAGCTTCTGTGGCTTCCAGGGTGTGCGGCAAGACCCGAATTTTCAATGCTTGGGCCGCATATGACCCCGGCATTGAAAATCCAAGTTCAACGGATGGCGGGCGGGTGGGCTATGCGCCGATGTGGCGCATAGCACCACCCAGATGAAAATCTGGTCTGATTTATCCCAGCTGCCAGCCAGAGTGTGATCACCTATAAGTATCTCTCCTTTCCAAGACAGTCTTTTTCATCTTCCTCCTGGGTATTCCACCATCTGGGGAGGGAGGAGTGGCTCAGTGGTTGGGACAGGTTACCGAAGGCCAGGGGTTCAATTCCCACATGGGGACAAGCAACCTCAGGCCAGAGGGACTGGGATCTCCAGTCCCATGGCCACTCCTTGTGGCCTTGGGCAAGCCACCTAACCCTCCATTGCCTCAGGTACACTTAGATTGTGAGCCCTTCAGGGACAAGGGAAAAAAAAGTACCTGTTATTATACATGTAAAACCACACTGATTCTAAGGAGCACAGTATAAAAAAGAAATAAAATAAAAAAAAATCTTCATATAGCTACCACCATAAATGGTATTTTCAACTTAGGACTTAATTTGTAGAAGAAAAGGAAGTGGAACTGTGAGGGTGGACAGGGCCAGGACTGGAAGTAACCCATAGGGGTGGGGCCAGGGCCAGAAGTGATCTGTGGGGGAGGGCCCAGGGCTGGAATTGACCTCACTCCAGGACATACACAATGCTTCATTTGTGGATAAAAATGAAACTGGTATGTACATATATATTTGGAAAATGTATGTTTTGTCAAAGATTTGTTAAACATATCACCAAAATTTGCAGTGCTTCATTTATTATCTCAGGCTATTCAATGCAGCCCTCTCCCTGGCCCAATTTCACCTTTTCCCCCTCTCTGTTTTTTATTTCACCATTCCCACTCTCCCTGCTCCCCCCCCCCCGAACAATTCCACCATTTCCCCTTGCCATGCCCCCCTCCCTGCAAAATTCTACCATTTCCTCTCTCCCTGCTTTCCTCCCTGGCACAATTTTGTCATTTCCCCTGTCCCTGCCCCAAATCGCAGTTGAAGAGTGGGGGAAACTACCAGCAGACAGATGTACAAAGCTTACAGAGGACTACAAGAAATGTTTGGAGGCTGTCATCGCTGCCAAGGGCTGTGCAACCAAATATTAGTGAAGGGTGCCATTAATCCTGTCCAGATCATATTTTGTGTTTTTCTCAGAAATTACTATTAAGTTGCACAAACATCTTTTATTTGTTGTATACCTTTGAACATACTATTAAAATATTATAATGACATACATTGGAATATTTTCAATTATTTCTCAAGATATTTTACACAACATACCTAAAATGCAAGGGTGCCAATAATGTTGACCACAATTGTATGCAGAAATTTGACCAGTTAGTTATATCACTTTTTGGATTCTTTATTCCCTGAATCAGTCTCTTTCCTGAGTACTTCAAATGCAGTTGTTCAAACCTCACAGTTGCCCGGCCCTGTGTGGTAACCTCTTTACCCGAGTACCTTTGGATGTAGCTGGTGTTACTGTCTTCTCTTTGCTTTGGTTTCGGCTGCTTCTCTCAGTCCTCTGACTGATGAAGTCTGGATGGACTGGTGCAGATGTTATTCAGGAACCTCAAAACTTCAAGCTGAGCTCTTCTGCTAATTGCAGTGCTCAAAACCTCTTTATTTTTCCTTCTATTCTGGTCATGGTGACTGAATCTGACAGCGGTGCTAGAAATACCAGTCCTATTAGGGCAGCCACCTATTTAGCAGTGCATGATGCAATGACTTGGGGGCCAAAGACAAGAAATTGCCTTTGGTTGTGGTTTTTATAACCTAGAGACTGATCCTTTCTCAGGAGAGTCCCTCTCAACCCATACATATATAAGAAACTGTAATAAATAAATACATGACTGGCAGAGGGGATCCTCCCTGAATTGAAAGTTACCACCATTTATACAAACTACAGACTATAATTAATAGAGCCACTAGATGATGCTAATGTTCTCAACGCATTAATCTATGACTCTGTACATATAATTTGCCCTAGGGGCGTTATTTCCCAGATACATTACATTATACAAATCAAAGCTGAAAAGACATGTAAATTCCTAGCCTTATCAAGGAGTATGAGCAGCTGCTAGGAATCAGGCCCTCTTAAGGTTTATGGCATAAAGCCAGCAACCAAGAACTGTAAACTAGACTCAAAAGCTGTTTGTAATGCTTACTTACTGCAAATTGAGATGATGAATTCTCCTGTTGATGACAACTTATACATTTTCAGCTGTTCTCTTTTAACTAAATATATTTATGAATCCGTTGATATTATATAAAATCAATCTTTGATAACCAGTACCTCAACAACAAGCCAAGTCTAAGCAGGAGGAAGATCAAAGCCAGGCCAAGATCAACAATCTAAGAATCAAAATGGATCCGCTTATAGGCAAGAATAGGAAGAGGAGGAGTTACACAAAGGACACAAGCCATTCAGATAGAGACAGGAAGAAAAGAATTACCCAGGAAATGGGCCTATGCAAACACAGGTGCAGTCAATGAACCAGCTAAGTGCCTTCACCAAGAATCCACATTTTCAAAGTACAAAAAAGCCGGGGCAGACCAAGGGGGTCTATTTGTATATGGAGCCTCATTTGCATAAATATTTGCATAATGTTAACATGTACTAACTTTTAGTAAACATGCCTCTTAATGAGTGTATGGGTAAAAAAAACTACCAGATTTCTACATTACTATACTCCAGTGCCAACCACCAGGCACATTAAGAAGTACTGCAAACACTGCCCATTTAGAACCCATAGCAAACCCACCATATCATAACAGTACTACCAGGACTCATAAAGCACCAAACCCTACCTATCAAAAGGCAACACTGCAAATATTAAACCCATACATCTCAGAGAATACCAATACATCTCCTACTGGGGAAAGAGAACAAATGGTACTGTCAAATAGAAACTACATAAACAGAATACCTCAGCTCGGTGACACATGTAGATCATAGATTGTCACCAAACAAAGAACAAGGGATCACAATTTAGAAATAGGAAGACAATAATTAAACTGGGAACCCCAAAAGCCAAACTTGGAATGTGCAACAACACTGCAAAAAAAAAGTTATAAATTAATTTCCTCTTGTACTAAACAAAATGCAGATGCTAACGATTCACATTTCCCAGAGCTGACATATTCTAGTTAATGAAAAAATGTAACAGAGCAATAGCTTGACAGTAATAGAAAACATTAAAGGCTTAAGCATAGCCACTGTCCAAGCAATAAACTAGCAGTAGAAGAAATCAAGGGCTTAAGCACAGCCACTCTCCAGCACCAGGTGTTTCGCCAAACAAGGCTTCATCAGGACGTATGAAACGTCACATAGCCCGCCAGTCATACAAACGGCCTGAGATAGGGTAAAGAGTGCATCTCCGTGCCAGGAAAATCTAAGCTACTGCTATGTTACATTTTCATGCCGGATGATGCAAGAGCACACTGGCATATTTAATGATGTTTGCCATTGCCAGCTAAGCCTTCTATTTAGTTTTTAAGAGGTTTTTTCTCTGACCAGTGATGTATGTTTTAGCAGTAACTTCTGAGTTTATTAAGTTCCAGATTGCTGCACTCACTGGAGTTTGGTATTTTTTACTCCATGAGTATACTGAGGTTTTTTTCCTCTTATTTGATCTGAAGGTCTTGCTTGATAGGTGTTACTATTTGAAGATAAGGGGTTGTTACGTATTTTTGAGCAGAATCTATTTGTTCTATAGTTTTCATCTATTCTGTGAGGGAAATTTTTATTGATTAGATTTTTCTACTAAATATTGGACAATACATTTTGAAAATGTGTGGCAACTTCCAGATAAAGGGAGGTTCCCCTGCCAGTCATGTTTAAGCATTGTGCGAGAATGTTGTTCGCACAGGTTCCCATGCTTCAGGGGGCCCCGCACCAAGAATATCCCGTATTGAACACTGGCAGGCAGGGCGGCTTTAGAAGAGCCTCTTTTTCCTTCACTTCGGCAGCTGTACTGTAGTTTAGAATGATACCTCGCTGAGCACCGGGAAACAGGAAGTCTCCTTTGACCTCAGCGCGGCAGCATCATAAACTACAGTACAGCTGCCGGAGTGAAGGAAAAAGAAGCTCTTCACTTTGGCAGCTGTTAGAGGAGAGCTGGGGCCTCCTCTCCAGCTCCCTCTAAAGTATTTTAGACAGCCGTGGGGCTCTTCGGGAGGGGAGGGGGGGCTTGGGCTGGAAATGGGTTGAATGGGGTGGGATTGGACTGGAAAAAGAAGATGGGGAGGGGGACTTGGACTTAAAATTGGCTGATGGGGGGGGCTTGGACTGAAAATTGTGGGGGAGCTAGGACTGGAAATGGACTGATGGAGGGGGCTTGGACTGGAAATAGCTGATAGGGAGGGGGCTTGGACTGGAAATGGGCTAAATGTGGGGGCTTGGACTGGAAATTGTGGGGAGAGCTAGGACTGGAAATTGGCTGATGGAGAGGGGCTTGGACTGGAAATAGCTGATGGGGAGGGGGCTTGGACTGGAAATTGGGGAAGGAGCCAGAACTGGAAATGGGCTGAGTGTGGGGGGGGGGAGCTAGGACTGGATATGGACTGATGGAGGGGGTAGGATAGGACTAGAAATGGGCTGATGGGGGACTAGGATTGGAAATGGACTGATGGAGGGACTAGGGCTGGAAATGGGCTCATAGGGGGTCTTGTATTGGAAATGGGCTGAGTGGGGGGAGCTAGGACTGGAAATGGGCTGCTGGAGGGGCTAGGATTGGAAATGGACTGATGGGAGGCTAGACTTGGAAATGGACTGATGAAGGGGCTAGTATAAGACTGGAAATGGGCTGATGGGGGGGCTAGGATTCAAAATGGACTGATGGAGGGGCTAGGATAGGACTGCAAATGGATGGGGGAGCTAGGACTGGAAATGGGCTCATAGGGGGTTTGGATTGGAAATGGGCTGAGTGGGGATGCTTGGACTGAAAATTGGCTGAGTGGGGGGAGCTAGAACTGGAAATAGCTGATGGGGAGAGGGGCTTGGACTGGAAATGAGCTGAATGGGGGGGGTTGGACTGGAACTTGGGGGGGGGAGCTAGCACTGGAATGGGCTGAGTGGGGGGAGAGCTAGGACCCAAAATGAGCTGAGTGGAGGGGAGCTAAGACTGGAAAAGGGCTGATGGTGGAGCTAGGAAATGACTAGAAATGAGCTATTGGGGGGCTAGGATTGGAAATGGGCTGATGGAGTGGCTAGGATAGGACTGGAAATGGATGGGGGAGCTTGGACTGGAAAGGGCTAAATGTGTGGGGAGCTAGGACTGGAAATGGGTTAATGGAGGGGCTAGGATAGGAATGGAAATGGGCTGATGGAGGGGGCTTGGATTGGAAATGCACTGATGGAGGGGCTAGGATAGGACTAGCAATGGGCTGATGGGGGAGCTAGGACTGGAAATGGGCTGATGCAGGGACTAGAAGGGAGCGGATGCTGGGTGGGGCTGGAACTAGAAGGGAGCTGATGTTGGGGAAGGACTAGAAAGGGATGGGGCTGGGAGAGTGAAATGGAGAAGGGAAAAGATATTTTGCATGGGGGGGAAGAAAAATCTACGATTGGTCGGGTATTGGGAGAGAAAGTGGGGATTGAGGATGGAGGGGTAAAATTTGAGTGGATGCAAAAGGAATAAAGAGATGGAGGAAAGAACAAAAGGAGAAAGATCAGTATGCTAAAGCAGATGTAGAGAGAGAATGGAAAAAAATTAGAAGAGAGAAGAAAGGATAAATGGACAGCAGACAATGGAGAGCAGAAGACACGAAGAAACCAGAAGAAAGTGACTGGAGCAATTGCAATTGAAAAATAAAATGCACAAATAACAAAAGGTAGGAAAATACTTTTTTATTTTGAATTTAATAACTGGAATATGTCAGCTCTGGGAAATGTGCATCTTTAACGTCTGCATTTTGTTTAGTACAAGAGGAAATTAATTTATAGTTTTATTTCTGCAGTGTTGTTGTACATTCCAAGTTTGGCTTTTGGGGTTCCCAGTTTAATTATTGTCTTCCTTTTTTCTAAACTGTGATCCCTTGTTCTTTGTTTGGTGATGGTCTATGTTCTGCAAGTGTAACCGAGCTGAGGTATTCTATTTATGTAGTTTCTATTTGGCAGTGCCACTTGTTCTCTTTCCCCAGTAGGAGATGTATTGGTATTCTCTGAGATGTATGGGTTTAATATTTGCAGTGTTGCCTTTTGATAGGTAGGGTATGGTGCTTTATGAGTCCTGGTAGTACTGTTTTGATATGGTGGGTTTGCTATGGGTTCTAAATGTGCAGTGTTTGCAGTACTTCTTAATGTGCCTGGTGGTTGGCACTGGAGTATAGTAATGTAGAAATCTGGTAGTCTTTCTTTATCCATACACTCATTAAGAGGCATGTTTACTAAAAGTTAGTGCGTGTTAATATTATGCAAATATTTATGCAAATGAGGCCCCTCACCGAGTCGCCGCACAAGGCCTCACACGCCACTTGGGCCACCCCTGCTCTCTTAAAAAAGGAACAGCCTCTAGGTTATAAAACCTCAATCAAAGGCAATCTCCTCTTTGGTCCTCATGCCATAGCACCATGCACATGTAGGTAAATGTTTGCCCCTTGAGGCAGGAATCTTTGGCATGGAGACAGAGTAGTCCAAACACTCAGAAAGAGGATCTGCACAAAGCCCCTCAATCCAGCACCATGCAGAAAAGAGTCTTAAAGCCACTGCACCAGCACAGGGGAGAGCTCAGCTGAAGATGGAAGTTCCAGCAGGGACATGCACAAAACTCCTTTAGATAACTGAAACATCAAAGGACCTAAGAAATGGGAAGAAAAGCCTTTTAGTACCAGAGAACAGAAGGTCAACAACCCTAAGTTCAAGTACCTTTACTATTGAAGAAGGGAAAAAGGAGCATCAAGTACTTATTAGACATACATTGGTGGACATTCTAAGGAGAAGGGGTGTTTTGAAGTAAAACATTATTTATGAGAGGTAGATGGTAAAAGGATTTGAGTGAACTACTCCCATGCTCTACTGGATGAAACATAAATACTATATTATAGTTAATATCAGAGTGCAATTTGTTCAAAATTAACATTTGTTATCAGTGACCCTACAGACTTCTAGCGTGGATTTTAATTATTGAGAAGGGCAAATGAGAGTGTATCAAGCGCCAAAGTCTTAAATATGGGTTTCCAGAATGTAATAAATTCCGTACAAGTCTGACCCTTGATACTTAACACTCCAGGAGCTAAGAGAGACGCTGACTAATATTTCCCTGAACTAGTGTGCTCCCTTATCTGCCTAGCAGCTCTATGGCATCTGCCTAGACCACACAGAAAGAAGGTAACATCAATAAAGTTTCCCAAAAATCCCTAGAAGTACTTAAGTTTTGTAACAAACCAAAAAAGTGCAAATCACTCATAATAATAAAGCCAATAATCTTCAATTGTTGTTATGTACCATTCAGTCAATGTTGGTTTATAGCGACCCTGTGAATAGTTGTCCTAAACTGTGTTTGGTCTTCAGTCAGGCAGCTAAATTGTTGGGAGAGTGACATCTATAGCTGCTATTATTGTATCAGTTTTTCACATTGCTGATTACATAAGAACATACTGTAAGAACATAAGATATGCCATATTGGGTCAGACCAAGGTCCATCAAGCCCAGTATCCTGTTTCCAACAGTGGCCAATCTAGGTCATACGTACCTAGCAGTTTCCCCAAAAAACACACAGGTTCCACAATGCTTGTACTGGGTCAAGCATTGATATCCTGGGTCCCTTTTTAATAGTGGTTTAAGGACCTTTCCTCCAGGAACTTGTCAAAACCTTTTTTTAAACCCAGCTACACTAACAGCCTTTACTACATCCTCCGGGAACAAATTCCAGAGTTTGATTACACGTTGAGTGAAAAAATATTTTCTCTTCTTTGTCTTAAATAGTTTACCCTGTAGCTTCATTGCATGCCCCCTAGTCTTTCTATATTCTGATAACGTAAACAATCGATCTATGTTTACCCGTTCCACTCCATTCATTAATTTATAGATCTCTATCATATCTCCCCTCAGCCGTCTCTTTTCCATGTTGATGAGCCCTAACCTTTTTAGCCTCTCTTCATAGGGGTATCCTTCCATCCCCTTTACCATTTTGGTGGCTCTTCTCTGTACCTTTTCTAATAACGCTATATCCTTTTTAAGATACAGCAACCAGAATTGCACATAGTATTCAAGGTGCGGTCGCACCATGGAACGATACAGAGGTATTATAATATCCTTTGTTTTATTTTTCATTCCTTTCCTTATGATACCTAGCATTCTATTTGCTCTCTTGGCTGCCGCTGCACACTGGGCGGAGGGTTTTAACATGTTATCCACAATGACTCCTAAACCTTTTTCCTGAGTGGTGGTTCCTAATGTGGAACCTTGCATCGTGCAACCATAATTTGTGTTGCTCTTACCTAGGTGCATAACTTTGCACTTGTACACATTAAATTTCATCTGCCATTTTGATGCCCAGTCTTCCAATTTATCAAGATCTTCATGCAATTTTCCACAATCCTCGAAGCCATGCAGTGGGTCCTTGACCTTCTGCAAAACCCTTTTTAAAAAGTGGCGTTACGTTGGCCATCCTCCAATCATCAGGTATTACATATGATTTTAATGATAGTAAAGAGATTACTAATAGCAGGTCTTCAATCTCATATTTCAGTTCTTTCAACACCCTTGGATGTATACCATCCGGCCCAGGTGATTTGCTACTCTTCAGTTTATCTAATAGTTGTAATACATCTTCCCGATGTAGCGATATTTTCTTCAATTCTTCCACACCTTTAAATACCACTTCAGTCATGGGTAACATCCCTATATCTTCCTCAGTAAAGACTGAAGCAAAGAATTCATTCAGTCTCTCCGCTATCACCTTGTCGCCTGCCCCTTTAACCCCTCTATCATCTAATGGACCAACTGACTCTCTCACAGTTTTTTTACTACAAATGTACTTGAAAAAGTCTTTATTATGTGTTTTTGCTTCCGCAACAAGCTTCTTCTCAAATTCTCCCTTTGCCTGCCTTATCAATGCCTTGCATTTAACTTGCCAGTGCTTGTGCTGTTTCCATTTTTCATCATTTGTTTTTTTTCCATTTCCTTTAAGATGCTTTTTTGGCAACAACAGCCTCTCTGACCTCACCTTTAAACCATGCTGACATTTTTTTGGACTTCCTTCCACTTTTCTTAAAGCTTGGAACACAGCCGGTCTGGGCTTCCAAGATAGTATTTTTCAACAACACCTAAGCTTGATGTAAGTCTTTAACCTTTGCAACTGCTGATTGCCTTGTTTTTTTTAAAGGGGTTTTTTATATCGCTTTATTCTTCAGTCAAAGTGGTTTACATTGTAACTTAAACTTGGTAATTTACATTAAACAAGGACATCGATAATTTGGATTTTTCTGAGGCAATAATAGGTTGAGTGATTTGCCCAAGATGTGCTAGGGGGAGTAAACCCTGGTTTCCTGGTTTTTAAGCCAGTGCTCTAACCATTAGGCTATTCCTCCACTCCAACCATCAACCTTGTTGACCTTCAACCTTGACATGCATGATGTCTTTCTCTAATGATCTTTCTCTTCACATGTGTCCAAAGCATGAAAGTTGATCATTTAACTTTTAAGGAAAGCTTAGATTTGATCTCTTCTAGTATTAATTGATTTGTTTTTCAGGAAGTCCATGGTGTAATAGTGGGTGGAATATAATCCTGGATATTCAATACCAGGGCCATATCCGGCCACCACCATTGAATATCGAGTGATCGTGGAAGCTGAAGGCTAACTAGGCAGCGGCAATATTGAACTGCTGCCTGGTTAGCTTCCACAGATGTCCACCCCAGAATGCCCTGATGCTAACCGCATAGCATCAGGGCATGTATCGGCAGCACCCACAGATATTCAGCAGCACTAAATATCCCACAAACCATCATTTACACAGTTTGCAGGTCTGCAAAGTGTGTAAATGCCCTTGAATATCCACCACTCCCTGCCACCAGTCTTCTTTGCCAGCACCATAATATGAAGGCATCGATTTTCTTCCTGTCTTCCTTCTTCACTGTCCATTTTTCATATCCATATGACATTATAGAAAAATACCATGGCTTGGACAAATCAAATCTCTGTACACAGAAATACAGTACATTTCTGCATTTGAAAATCTTGTCTAGGTCCTTCATAGATGGTCTGCCAAAAGCAATGCGTCATCGGATTTCTTAACTGCTTGTCAGTTCATTATTGATTGTTGATCCTAGCAGGTTAAAGTTTTCTACTATTTTGTCCCCATCAAGGATGAAATTATTGATTTTGCCAGTTGTCAGGATCTTTCTTTTCTTCACATTAAGGTGCAGACCAATTTTAAAACTATATTCCTTGATCTTGATAAGAAGATTGTCTTCACTTTCCATCAGCAATATGGTATCATCAGCTTAGTGAAGATTGTCGATGAGTCTTTCCTGCTGGCCATTCCTCTTCCTATGCACCCAAGCATCCTTCTGAGTTCTTCCATTGCCTTTTCTACCTGTCTACTTTAAGATCATCTGATATGATCATGCTGAGGTCCCGCTCTTCGTTCATGCATTAAAGTACTTTGCCCCTATACAATACCGCTCCCTTGGGTTTTTGCATCCTAAATGCAAAACCTTGCATTTTTAGCTCCAAATTCTCAACTATTTAAGCTTCACCATATCCTTCCTCATGTTATCCCACACTTTCCAGAGTATCTATCCTGTTGCAAATTGTGAGGCAAACCTTTCCTGACAGACCTTCTACATTATCATTTTCAAAATTATTAAAAAGAATACGACCAAGGACCAATCCCTGTAACACACCACCGATGATAACCCTATCTTCAGGGTAAACTCCATTTTACTACTAAACTCTGTCCTATCCCACTCAACCAGTTTCTTACCCAGTCAATGACTTTAGGGCCAATCCCAAGGGTGCTCAGTTTATTTATAAGTTGTCAATGCAGAATGGTGTCAAAGGTCTTATTGAAATTTCTAGTAAAGCCTACAGAGCTGCACTGGCAAGCATCATTTTCATTGGTTTATCCCTATATGGACTGTACCATGCCACCCTGAGTGTGCCTAATTTTGACTGATCTTGGAAGCTAAGAAGATATCAGCCTGTTCAGTACTTGGATGAGAGGTCACATTGGAATACTAGATGGTGTAGAATTACTGTGCAGAAGAAAGACCCGTGAATCTATTCCCCTTGCATCTAGCCAAGAAAATCCAAGAAAGAGCCACAACATGGACAACTATCCACAGGTTACCAGGAATTGACATCATCTTGATGACACTTAACAACAATCCCTTAATAAGCTTCCTCTACCCAGCAAGTTTATTTGGTTTTAAATATCTCAAGGTTCCTACTTGCCCTTCTCCCTTCTCTTTGACCAAGTAAGAACATAACTGCCATACTAGATCAGACCAAAGATCCATCAAGCCCAATGTCCTGTTTCAAACAGTGACCAATCTAGGTCATTACCCATAACCCGGACCAAATACAAAGTGTTACTCACCATCTTTAGAATCATTCATCAATTATCACCTTCAGACTCTTATTAGTACTGACCCCGAAAAGAGAGCTAAATGGAAACCTAACAAAAACCTATTGGTCATCCCTAAAGCCAAAACTAAAGCAAAGCGAGCAACATGTCATAGGTCCTTCTCAATCTATGCTCCATCACTCTGGAACTCACTCCTTGAGAACATTAGAGCTATCGATGACCTCTGGGACTTCAGGGAGGCCATAAAAACGTTTTTCTTTTTGGAATACTATGAGACAGACCTCTGATTAGCCTATAGGCCATCCGCCCTTTGCTACTAGAAGAATCATATACCCCACCCACCATACTCAAAGCCCCTTCCTTCCAAAGTCCCTAACCCCACCCAGCTCTCATATCTGGAACTCCATGTCTCACAATGCATCCCCATATAACTTATTTATTTATTTATTTATTTGATTCTTCTATACCGCCCCTTCCAAAGATCAGGGGCAGTTTACAAAGAGTAGAACATTTTACATAGAACAGTGGTATAACATTTTACATAGTAAACTTTGTAATTACGGTTAACATAACAATTTACAATTTACATTTTGCTTAAAACAAGAAGCTAGTAAACTATGTACTGTGATGAAGCTGACACTACTGAAGCTATGGAGTTAGGAGAAAACTCAGTTTCTTTTAAAAAATTGATTTACAGAGTATGCAGTTACCAAGAAGTGCAGCTAGAGGGAGTAGGCATGAGGCTGCAGAAGGTAGGCTGACACACCCAGATTGTAATGATGCAATAGCTAATCAAACACAACTGAGTAGAGGGCCAGAAAGCTCACTAGAGAAACGGCTTTATAAGCAGTGCTCAGTCAGGAGAATAGAGGGAGGACCACGAATAGAGAGACAACCACAAGAGCAGAGAGGACCACAAACACAGAGAGCAACAGAAACCCCTGCTACTAAGGAGAGAGAAAGGGGAAAGCTCCAACTACGGAAGGAAAGGCAGTTAAGCTTGCAGTCCTTACAAGGTAGGGACAACTTCCAGGAAGGACAAGTCCATGCTGAAAAGCTCCAGAAAGAAGTCTCCAGGGAAGACAGAGGAAGCAGGAGAGTGCTTGGTAAAGGGAATACCAGCAACGCACGTCTCAGAGAACAAAGGTACATTCACACCTCCTTTCCTGAATGTGTGCCAGGTCCTAGAAAGGCTTGTAAACCAGAGAGCCATAGATATGAGAAACAAAGCAGGAGAAAGCTTTGGAAACCGGTGCAGAAGGTCCTAGATAAAAGCCATATTAATTGTTTGCCAGACCAGGTCCAGCCAGGCTGGAAAGTCTTGGAGAGAACTACTGAAGTACAACCAGTTTGGCCTAGGGAAAGCTCAGGCTTAGCAGACACCATATCTGAGCAAAAGGATATGCAAACAGACCTTGTATTTTATTTTTATTTATTTATTTACATTCTCTTATATACCGCGCTATTCTGCATCAGTGCGGTTTACACTGAACAAACTGAAATTACATTGAACAGGGCATTATAACTTGGAGATAACTATTTTACAGGGAACATGGGCTATGGAGGGTTAAGTGGCTTGCCCAAGACCACAAGGAGTACCTGTGGGACTAGAAACCCCAGTCCTTCCGGCCCAAGGTTGCTGTTCTCTAGTGGGATTTGAACCCCCAACCTGCCGGCCTGAAGTACCTTGCCCCAACCACTAGGCCACTCCTCCACTCCAATGTGGAGAATCAGAATCATTGCTACCTGAATATCCTATGGACTGTACTCTGTGCAGCTGAGAGTATAGAATCTCTCACAGAGTCATAGCATAAGACATGCTTTAAAAAATGTCTTTGCTTTGTTGAGCTGAAAAGAAGAAGCTTTTTGTGTTTATTTAACCTGTTGATATTGAAAAATCCTGCTTGAATGGAAAAGACTGTGAAGCTCTTATAACAGTTTTGGACTTTGTAAATACTTTGGTAGAAACCCTGAATCAAGGTGAATTCTGTTGTCTTCTTGGAGAACCTTAGCGCATCAAGGGAATAAAACCTTATATTTAACCCAGCACAAGGCTCACACATCTTATTTGCATAAATATTTGCATAATGTTACCATACACTAACTTTTAGTAAACATGTCTCTTAATGAGTGTATGGATAAAGAAAGACTAAAAGATTTCTACATTACTATAATCCAGTGCCAACCGCCAGGCACATTAGGAACTACTACAAAAGCTGCCCATTTAGAACCCATAGCAAACCCGCCGTATCCTGACAGCATTACCAGGACTCACAAAGCACCATACCCTACCTATCAAAAGGCAACACTGCAAATATTAAACCAATACATTTCAGAGAATACTGGGGAAAGAGAACAAGTGGCAACGTCAAATAGGAATTTCCTCTTGTACCAAACAAAGCGCAGATGTTAATGATGCACATTTCCCAGAGCTGACATATTCCAGTTAATAAATTCAAAATAAAGAAACATCTTTCTACCTTTTGTGCATTTGTTTTTCAGTTGCAATTGGTCCAGCCACTTTCTTCTGGTTTCTTCATGTTTTCTGCTAACTCTCCATCGTCTGCTGTCCATTTGTCCTTTCTTCTCTCTTCTAGTTTTTTTTCCATTCTCTCTCTCTCTACATCTGCTTTAACATACTAATCTTTCTCCTTTTGCTCTTTCCTCATTCCTATTTCATCCACACAAATTTTACCCCTCCATCCTCAATCCCCAATTACTCTCCCAATACCTGGCCAATTGTAGATTTTTCATCCCTCCTACACAAAATATTTTTCCCCTCTCCATTTTACTCTCCCAGCCCCATCCCATTCTAATCCTCCCCCAACATCAGCTCCCTTCTAGTTCCAATCTCACCCAGCATCCATCCCCTTCTAGTCCCTGCATCAGCCCATTTCCAGTCCTAGCCCCCCATCAGCCCATTTCCAGTCCTAACTCCCCCATCCATTTCCAATCCAAGTCCCTTCATCAGCTCATTTTCAATCCTAGCCCCCCCATCAGCCCATTTCTAGTCATTTCCTAGCCCCACCATCAGCCCATGTCAAATCATAGCTCCCCTGCACTCAGCCCAATTCCAGTCCAAGCCCCCCCATGAGCCTACTTCCAGTTCTAGCCCCTCCATGAGTCCATTTCAATTCAAGCCCCCACCACAGCCCATTTCCAATCTTAGCTCCCCCAAAAGCCCATTTCCAGTCCTATCCTAGCTGTTCCATCAGCCCATTTTCAGTCCTAGCTCCCTTCCCTCACAGCCCATTTCCATTCCAAGCCCCCTCCCCATCAGCTATTTGCAGTTCAAGCCTCCCCTTCCACTCAGCCCATTTCCAGTCCTAGCAACACCCCAACCCATTACCAGTCCTAGCCCCCCATCAATCAACTTCCAGTCCTAACCCCCATCACCCCATTTTCAGTTTAAGCCCCCCCTATAACCCATTACCAGTCCTAACCCCCCATCAGCCCATTTCCAGTCAGCCCCCCATAGCCCATTGCCAGTCCTAAACCCCCCCCCCCATCAGCCCACAGCCCATTACCAGTCCTAACCACATCAGCCCACCTCAAGTCCTAACCCCTCCCCATCAGCCCATTTCCTGTCCTAGCCCCCCCATAACCCATTATCAGTCCTACCCCCCCATCAGCCCACTACCAGTCTTAACCCCCCCATAGCCCATTGCCAGCCCTCATCAGCCCACAGCCCATTGCTAGTCTTAACCCCCCCATAGCCCACTGCGTCTTAACCCCCCTCCCCAGCCCACTGCCAGTCTTAACCCCCACAGCCCACTGCCAGTCTTAATCCCCCCTCCCTAGCCCATTGCCAGTCTCAACCCCTCTCCCTCCCTCCCTAGCCCATTGCCAGTCTTAACCTCCCTCCCTCCCTCCCTAGCCCATTGCCAGTCTTAACCTCCCTCCCTCCCTCCCTAGCCCATTGCCAGTCTTAACCCCCCTCCCTCCCTCCCTCCCTAGCCCATTGCCAGTCTTAACCCCCCTCCCTCCCTCCCTCCCTAGCCCATTGCCAGTCTTAACCCCCTCCCTCCCTCCCTAGCCCATTGCCAGTCTTAACCCCCTCCCTCCCTCCCTAGCCCATTGCCAGTCTCAACCCCACTCCCTCCCTCCCTAGCCCATTGCCAGTCTTAACCCCCTCCCTCCCTCCCTAGCCCATTGCTAGTCTTAACCCCCCTCCCTCCCTCCCTAGCCCATTGCCAGTCTTAACCCCCCTCCCTCCCTCCCTAGCCCATTGCCAGTCTTAACCCCCCTCCCTCCCTCCCTAGCCCATTGCCAGTCTTAACCCCTCCCTCCCTCCCTAGCCCATTGCCAGTCTTAACCCCCCTCCCTCCCTCCCTAGCCCATTGCCAGTCTTAACCCCCCTCCCTCCCTCCCTCCCTAGCCCATTTCCAGTCTTAACCCCCCTCCCTCCCTAGCCCTTTGCCAGTCTTAACCCCCCTCCCTCCCTAGCCCTTTACCAGTCCTACCCGCCCCCCCCCTCGGCTCATGACAATTTTAAAAAAAAACTGGCCGCTGCTGCGGCGGCGGCATGGAGTGTCCCGCGGGGCTCCCTCTGCCCGGCGGGACTCTCCCGGCGTGGCTCAGCCCCTCTCTGCCGGCTTGCAGATACGCGAGGGAGGGATACGTGAAGGGAGAGAGTCTCCCTCGCGTCTCTGTTAAGCCCGCAGGGGCAGATGTGAAATTTCCCATCAGCCCCTGCGGGCTTAACAGAGACGCGAGGGAGACTCTCTCCCTTTGCGTATCTGCAAGCCGGCAGAGAGGGGCTGAGCCACGCCGGGAGAGTCCCGCCGGGCAGAGGGAGCCCCGCGGGACACTCCATGCCGCCGCGGCCAGCTTTTTTTTTTTTTTTTAAATTGCCATGAGCCGGCATATCTCAATTTGCGACCTTCCCGCGTGCCAGCTGCAAGGCCTTCGCGTGCCACAGCTGGCACGCGTGCCATAGGTTCGCCATCGCTGGTGTAGGCCATTTTACAAATTTAGATGTCCCCAATTCGCACAGCCTCAGAATTGAGTACTTGGGCAAGCCAGCAGGGGTATTCCAGAAGGGGGGCGCCTATGCTATGATACTTGCACGTCCCAGCCTGCCATTTCACATACTCAGATGTGCAGCAGCGGGCCAGTAATATTTTTTAAGTATGTATTTACGATCAGGGTTCTTCAGGTAGGAAATAATAACTGTGGTAATGTAAGTGCATTTTGCCCGTTCCTCTGGAAGAATTACATCCATAAAACGTGCATTTGTTTACCTTATTCGTGGTGAACAGCAGGCATAGACAAGGATATCTCACCAACCAGGGCCACACATACATGTGTCATTCCGAAATTGCACTGTGGCATCCATTTCTCTTGCTCCACCCAGGCAACACCTCCACCATGCCCCCATGCTTCATGGGCGTTCACGCACTGGGAACGTCTATATACCCAGCTTCTAAAATGGCTCCGGGGATGTCTCTGTGCTTTGCACATCTAAGTGCCCATTTTCAGACATCCAATTCACGAATAGGGGTTCTAAAATACCCCCATAGTGTTTCTGCTTTGTTGAAATAATTACTATTTTATAAAGACACATAGATGCCAAAGGGCCCAATATTCACTTGGGCAGGCTATGCGCTGATATGGTGCATAGCCATGCCCGCTGACCCTTAACCCTGGATATTCAATGCCAAGGTCATATACGGCCCTGGCATTGAATATCCAGGGATTGCTGCAAATGCCGGAAGCCACAGTAGGTAACCGGGCAACAGCGATATTGCATGTGGCCCGGTTAGCTCCTGCACCTTAAAGATAGGCAAGGGTTCTTTTCTCACCTATCTTTTAGGCACAGGTCAGTATCTTTGCTGCCCAGTTTTCAATCGTCTCTACTTCCACTCCTCCCCGGAATGCTCCTAACATGCCCCGATGCTAACTGGTTAGCATCGGGGCGCATAAGGGCCATAATTGGGGATATTCAGCAGCACTAACCATGTTAGTGCCGTGGACTGTCCCTCTCAGTGGCAGTTAAATGGTTTACAGGGCTGCCCTTCGAATATCAGGCCCAAAGTGTCTTTATAAAAATAGCCTACAAATTGTCACCTTCTTCCCCTCCAAACTTAGGTACCATATTCTAAAATTACCCTCATAGCATCTTATATGTACAGTTATAAATAAAAGTGCCCACAATATTTTTTAAAAAAGCACTGAATCAGTCAGCAACACCATCCACAGTGTGTCTTAAAATTGCAGGTTAAGCAATAACATAGGTCCTTCTATTACACTAAGAAACTAATGGAAAGCTATATAGCCCTGCTGTCAGTGAGCTGGCAATCTGTAATTTCAAGGTATATCTACATGTTCCATGTTCCCTGTAAAATAGTTCTCTGTGTGCTGTGCTTTCCTGTCTAATCAATGTGTTTATACCTCAAAAATTTCCTGTCATGATTTGACAACTTCCAATCTGTAATCAAACCGCTGCTGATCGCTGGAAGTAGCGGTATACAAATGTATACTAAATAAATAAAATAAATAAATAAATGTATACAGCTGTGAAAACGTTAAGTGATATCATTTTAATATACAAAGTCAAACTGAAAAAGACAGACTTTACATGCAAGGACCTTAGCTGTAAAATTCATACCTCAAAGCCCTTTCCTATCCTATCCTTCTTTAATAAACTTACACTATCATTCATCAAATTCTGTGGCACTGGTTACAGTTCATTGGGTTCCCATGTCATTTCCAATATTTCTAGCTGTGAAAAGAGTGATCTACTGCCAACTGCATAATGTTGCTGGCAGTATCAACATCATGGTTTTTAAATCCTGTAATGCAATTTGCAGTTCACATAATGAGTAATATGGATCCTGTACTAAAGGGGTGCTATGGTGTTGCACCTAACGCACCAATAGCACTAAAACCATACCTTGTTAGTGCAGCACTACTCAGGTTAACTGTTGGGGGTGCTTACAGCATGTTCCCGGTAGTTAACGTGACATAAAAATAGTGCGGGTACACTTACCACCCACTGAGGTGGTCCTATGTGCACTTACACTAAGTGACCACCTTGCAGTTAGCACAGGAGCATTCTCTGCCCCTAACCTGCCCATTTGCTCCCCTAGTGCACCATGAATAGTTAACACCAAAATCCAGCCGTGCTGTCATGGTCCCATGCTAGCTGTCAACGTGTGTCCAACGCATGCCTTTAGCACGTGCCAGACCTGCACTGACAGCTAGCACCCTTTACTAAAAGACCCATAATGTACTCATACCATACAAAGACATTCTTTCAGTAGGTTTAGATTCTAGACATAGAAATTATTTGATGGAGTGGTACCTTGCATACAGCTGGCCTGTGTTCCCGGAGCATGCAGCAAAGCGAGGAGTTTGGTGTTAAACTGATTAGATGGCCAGCATGGGGATGACCTGTTTGGAGTGCCGGTGGTGACTCCACCCCCCATAGCGATGTCATCAAGCCTGTCAGGACCTGAAAAGAATTCTGCAAGCCGTACAGCCGCAGGCACGTGACTGAAAGGGCATGTGACCAAAGTGGCGTGCCCCTTTAGTGCCAGTTTGGGGCCGATTGGGGCTTGACCTTAGCCTAAAAGATCTTGTAAATTGAAAAGTACAGAGTCCAATGGATAAGCACTTGACTATAAGTACATATGCTCATTCTTCAACTGCTGGCTCGATGCCTTCTCCCTCCTCGCTTGAGTCTTCTTTGAGCCCTATCTCTAGGACTCTACCCCTCCACCTGAGGTTTTGACTCCCCCTACTTTTGGAGAAGGTGCCCCCATCCTGGGTAAAGTTGAGGGGGTTACTGTTTCTCCAAATTGTGGCCCTTCTAGTGCTGAGATACTGGCTGCTTTACCAAAGGTGATTAAGTTTTCAGCTGTGCCTGATTCATTCGCTTCTCCTAAATCTCCTGTGAATGTTACTGTTTTAGAGGTTTGGAATATGGTTGCTCAGAATAATTCCGTACTTAAAGGGACTATGGACAGGTCTCTGCTTTTTCCAAAGAGACTGTTTCTACCCTTCAATTGCATGAAGAATGGTTACAACAATTGCAAACTGGATTTGCTAAACTTTCTCTCCAAGTGTCCAATTTACAGAAAAGTTGGTTACCTCTAATATCAAGGACAGTGTGTTTATTCATAGACAGTTGGAATCCCTGGAAAATGTGTCTAGGAGTAAAAATCTAAGGTTTCTAAATTTTTCTAAAACTCACTATGTCTCCCTTAATTTTATTAAGACATCACTGTACAGTTGGCCCAATCGGAGCAGCAGAGGGATGCAGGAAAGGTGAGCTCCTCCCCACTCCCCACCACCAGACCAATTGAGCCACTGCCACCGCCAAGTTTAAAATCAGGGTGCACACAGGAGACATCATTGCACAGCCGGCCCGATTGCAGCAGTAGAGGGGAACGGGAAAGGTAAGCTCCTCCCCACTCCCCACTCCCCACCACCGGATCAAATCAAGCCGTTGCCTTTGCCGCTGCCAAGTTTAAAAATAGGGCACAATCAGGAGCGCCTGTGCCTGAGGGGCTGGTTAGAGGGCCCTTTGGCATGGCCCTTAGGCGTGGACCAGAACAACACAATCCTAATAAAGACACTGCCGAAGACCTCTGCAGTGACCACCACATCCCAAAAGCTGCCACTGAGGATACTGCTACTTTGGATGCCCGACTTTTCCTGACTGAAGAACTAAAACTAAAACCAACAGCAGACACAGCATCACTAACTTCTGTAAGCTGAAAAAGTGCCATAACCAACACTTCACCAATTAGCAGCCTCAACAGTCACCTACAACCAACCTCAAACAGGAAACTTCCCTTCTAACAGCTTCCAAGAAGCAAGCTTCTGCAAACGCCATCTAGAACCCTCACCAATCAAAATCAACTACATTAGCTCCTCCAGAACCGATCCAATATACACACCACAGGATATCCCACAACAGCCTTCTCTCACTCTATCCCTAGGCTCCCAGTACTTCTTGTCATCCTTATCCTTATTCTACATACTCTAACACACTCTTTCGCATTTACCATTCACTCTCTCATTCCAATCATACACCATCCATACCACAGTAGACATCAACCTCTCTTCCCCAATATGAGAGGCAAAAATATCTATAACCTAATCAACCTACAGATAGTCCCCTGTCTTGCCATCTCACCAGATCCCATCCACACACCTACTACTCAAACCCTCAAATGTGCCCTTTTCAACACATGTTCTATCCGCAACAAGATCCCCATCCTGGTTGACTACACCAAGGACAACTGCCCTGACATATTGTGCATCATGGAATCATGGTTAGACAAATGCGATACAGTCCTTCTAAACCAATTGGCCATCCCACCCTACCAACTCTTCAACCGCTCTAGGGCTTCCAAAAGAGGTGGAGGTGTACTCATAATTGCCAAACAGGAACTCCAATTCAAAACAATCAACTCCATTTCCACCAATGAACTGGACCTCTTCACCATCTCCAACACTCAACTGTCAATCCACCTCACATACAGATCCCCAAAAGCACATACTTGCGACCTCTCTGCCATCATCAAGGAAGCCTGCTCAGACATCCACAAAAACAAATGGTTCATACTTCTGGGGGGTGTCAACTTACCCTCCTTATCCATTAAACTCTCGTCACCATTCCTACAAGCAATGGAAGCTCTCCAACTCAATCAAATGTCACAATTAATTTACTAAGGAGGAGAAACCCTCGACTTAATCTTCATCCCAGCCATATGGCCACACCAGTATCTAGCATCTATGACACAGAATACACCAGTGCCCTGGTCTGATCACAATCTGCTTACATTTTTCCTTCCAAACCTCCCCAATATGGACACACAACGCACATTCTCATCACATCCACACAGGTTTCAAACCTACAACAAAGAGACATTGACCACTTCCATCCTACCTAACCAACATAACGAACCAGATATCATCAACTACATAATAGCTGATTGGAACCACTGCATCTCCTCGTACGTACACTATCAGAATCAAAAGTACAATCAGGACTCTAATAATCAACCACTTTCCATGGTTTACATCCAAACTCAAGGCTCTCAAGTACAAGCTGAGGCAACTGGAATGTAATAGGAGGCATCGCAAGGATGCACTCACCCACCATGCATATGCCTCTGCACAGTCAGAATACTGCTCTCTCACCTTCCTGAAGAAGAAGGAATATCACACTAATCTGATCAGATCCTCCCAGAGAGCTATTCAACATAGTATTACAGCTACTGAAAGACCCCAACACAACCAAATTGGATTCCACCCTTTCCCCAGCAGACAAGGCACAATTCCTTCAGTCCAAGCAATCCTCCACCTCCAGAACCTCCTGGGTCACCACAGATGCAACCAACGACACAAGCAAAACACCTGGTCCTCTTTCAGTCCACTCTAGCTATCCCAAGTTGAAGACATCATTATGAACCTCAACTGCACCACTTCTCTTCTTGACCCCTGGCCCTTCTCCTGGATCAAAATATCCAAGAAAGAGCTCTCACCAACCATGCTGCGCATTACCCAAAACTCACTATCCTCGGGTTACATGCCAATGACCCTTAAGCATGCTTCTATCAGACCCCTGATAAAAAAAAACCTTCGGCAGACCCATTTTCACCAGCCTCCTACAGACCTAGCTCCAGTATCCCCACTCTCACCAAAATCATTGAAAAAGAAGTTCAAATATAGATGCAAGACTATATAGTCATCCATGCTTCCCTGGACAAGCATCAGCATGGCTTCAAGCCCCACCAGAGCACTTAAACCCTCCTGACTTCATCATTAGACACATTAATCAGGGGCACAGAAAAGGTTTTACAAGGCTTTATCCTTATTTTCATCGACATCACTGCAGCCTTTGACTCGGTTATCCACAAACACCTCCTTTCATGGCTTGAATTCCATTGGCCTCAGAGATACAACATTTCAATGGTTCCAATCCTACCTAACTGACCAATACCAACAAGTCCGAGTCGGAACCGAAACCTCACACACTTTCAGACTTCTCCACAGCCTTCCCCAGGGCTCAGCGTTATCCTCCCTCCTCTTCAACATCTTCATCCAGCCACAACATCCTCTACCATCTTTATGCTGACGATATCCTAATCTACACCACACTCACCATGCTCAATCCTGACTACTCCTCAACTGATCTTTGCCTCACCGCAGTTATCCAATGACTCAACCACCACAATATGTACATCAATCCCAACAAGTCAGAACTTGTCTTTGTTACAAAAAAACTTGCATTCTCCCCACTGCCCACAATCAACCTAGCCAACCTAACCCTGAAAGTAAAGAAGAAAGTCAAATACTCAGTGTGGCCCTAGATCAGAATCTCTACTTCCAAGCACACATCAAGCAAGTCACCAAAGCAGCTTACTTCCGAATGAGGACAATCCAAAAAGCTTTGACCCCTTCTAGAACAAGATGATTTCAGGAATACCTTTCAGACCATCATTACACCAATCCTAGACTATGCCAACATCATACACCAGGGGCTCCTTAAATCCTCTTTACTCCCCCTCCAGCTTGCACAGAATACAGCCACCAAAATCATCACAGGTACCAGACAATGAGAACACATCACCCCAGTCCTGAGGCAACTACATTGTCTCCCCATCTTCTTTAGAATCAAATATAAAGTGGCCCTCACCATCTTCAAGACTCTTCATGACCTATCTGCAAACATCAGATCCAGGAGAAAGTCAAACCATAACCTCCTAGCTTTCCCAACTGCATTATCTTGCTCCAACCTATCTACCACCAGCAGAGCCTTTACATTCTATGCCCCCACCATTTGGAACTCACTTACACCAGAAATATGCTCTTTAAGTGACATTAGAGTTTTGGCACAAACTAAAAACTCACCTCAGCCTTCTCTTTTCCATTGAAGAGCCCTAACCTTTTAAGCCTTTCCTCATAGTGGTATCCTTCCATCCCCTTTACCATTTTGGTGGCTCGTCTCTGTACCTCTTCTAATTCAGCAATGTCCTTTTTAAGATATGGCAACCAGAACTGCACATAATATTCAAGGTGCGGTCGAACCATGGAAGGATACAGAGGCATCATAATATCCTTGCTTTATTCTGCATTCCTTTCCTTATGATTCCTAGCATTCTATTAGCTTTCTTGGCCGCCGCTGCACAGTGGATGGAGGGTATCCACGATGACGCCTAAATGTTTTTCCTGGGTGGTGATTTCTAAGGTAGTACCTTGCATCGTGTAACCAAAGTTTGGGTGTTCTTTCCTAGGTGCATAACTTTGCACTTGTCCACGTTAAATTTCATCTGCCATTTGGATGCCCAGTCTTCCAATTTTTCAAGATCCTATTGCAATTTTTCACAATCCTCTTAGGTTTTAACAACTTTGAATAATTTTGTTCCTTGTAAAGTTATTAATGTTCTTGCTCCCTGTACACCGCTGTGACTTTCAGATAAGCGGTATAGAAATGTTGCTAAATAAAAGAAATATTTTAAGGAAGTATTATGTCCTCTGAATTCTAAACAGATTATTATTTCTGCTTCTTATTATGTACCTAAGAAGTCTCTGGCATAGGTTGAATTGAGGGGGAGCACAGTCATTGAAATCTGTGAACTCACTGGAATTAACAAATTTCTTTGAATCCTTCATTGAAGAGATTCCAAATAGGGCTACCCTCGTGGCTACCTTTGCCACTGAAGAAGACAGGATATCTATACTGAAACTATGGGGTATGTTTACTAAGCTGCGGTATTCATGAATAACGCGCGTAACGTACACTTAATGATCATTCGCACGTCATAACGCGCGTTCAGACGTGCGAACGATCGTTAAGTGTACGTTACGCGCGTTAACCACAGTTAACGATCGTAAACCCCCGCGGCGTGTTAAAACACCGCAGAAGGTGGAGAGTGGGCGGAGAGAAGGGGTCAATGGGCGGAGAGTGGGCGGGGAGAGGCTCCCCTCACACCAACGTGCTGAATTTCAGAGCTCAATTCCAACGCGAATGAAAACCTGTCGTTAAAGGCATATTAAAGGGAAGAGAAACCATTTCCATCAGCAATGTACAGCAAAACCGGGGAAACCCACAAAACGTGAGCAGTGTGATACATGTGCACAGAACAAAATGTCAAATAGAACTATAAAATGACCACAAGAAACAGTGTAAAAAGTATAATTCAGCTGGGCAACAGTGATAGCAATGGGCAACAATAAAAAACACTCCCAGGAAAGCTCCAAAAAAAAGAAATGATGTTTGGAAGGGTCTACGCTCCGTAGACCCTTTCAAAAATCAGTTCATTTTATTGGAGCTTTCCTGGGAGTGTTTTTTATTGTTGCCCATTGCTATCACTGTTGCCCAACTTGGTTATGGGTGTTTGCCCCTTTTTCGAGGTCTTTTTTGAGGTTCATGTGCACGTTTGTCTCCATACAAGGTAAATGAGCCCACAGTGCAATTGTGCAGAGCAGGGTTTCTGACTCGTCAGGCCAGTTGTCCTATCTCCAGGGACTGCACTGTCTCTGTGGCCACAGTGTGGTGCAACAGACACAGCCAGTACCTGTAAGACCAGAAGGTCACAGGTTCAAATCCCAGCTGGGGCTCCTGCCAACCCAGTCCCCATAGTTTTACCCACCACTAAACAGTGATAGTAAAGACACTCCTTTATTGCAGAGAACATACGCATGGTTAATAAGCCTATATCTTACCACACCAAACACAGACACCATAAAAAGGCACATTACCTAGAGTAGAGTCCCGCAAATGCAGTCCTGGAGGGCCCCACACCATTCAGATTCCATGCTGCCTCTAATAAAGATGCCTGTGCTGCATATCTATGCACCACCCCCATGGTATGCAGATGTAGCTCATGCATACTTATGAGGGACAGCATGAAAACATAAACAGTGTTTGGAACACCAGGACTGGAGTTGGGAAACTCTGCCGTAAAGCAGCAGCCAACAGGGGCAGACACACCCACACACACACCCAAAGGCCCCAGTGGCCAATGCCTCCTGGAGAGGCAGGACATTGGGCCCTGCCTGTATCTCCCAATACTAGCAGTTGCATACCTTAGCAATGCCACCCTACACCTGGGTATATGGTACACAGCTATCAAACATTTCCTATGATAACTGGCAGATATCAATTCCTACGTTAAGCACATTTTGCTCATTGAGCCCCACCATAGAAACATAGAAACATGATGACAGAAAAAGACCACATGGCCCATCTAGTCTGTCCTTCCATAACAACTACAACAGTCCACTTTTTACCTTTAGAGATCCTCTGTGTTGGTCCCATGCTTTTTTGAATTCAGTTACTGTCCTCATCTCTACCACCTCCACTGGGAGACTATTCCACGGATCCACTACTCTTTCCGTAAAGAAATATTTCCGCATATCACTCCTGAATCTATCTCCCTTCACCCTCATCCCATGTCCCCTCGTCGCAGAACTTGCTTTCAATTGAAAGAGGCTCTCTCCCTGAACATTTATGCCACGGAGGTATTTAAACATCTCAATCATATCACCTCTATCCCGCCTTTCCTCTAAGGTGTACATATTAAGATCCTTAAGTCTGTCCTCATATGCTTTATAATGAAGACTACTAATCATCTTAGTAGCAACCCTCTGCACCGACTCCATCCTGTTCACATCCTTTTGAAGGTGCGGTCTCCAGAATTGCACACCATACTCCAAATGAGGTCGCACCAAAGACTTATACAGAGGCATTATCACCTCCTTTTTTCTGCTAGCCATTCCTCTCCGTATGCACCCAAGCATCCTTCTAGCTTTTGCCGTCGCCTTTTCTACCTGTTTAGCTACTTTAAGATCATCGGACACAACTACGCCTAGGTGCATGACCTTACATTTTTTAACATTAAATCCCAGCTGCCAAATTCTAGACCATTCTTCAAGCTTAGCTAGATCCCTCCTCATGTTATCTACACCTTCCTGGGTGTCTACTTTATTGCAGATTTTGGTATCATCAGCAAAGAGGCAAACCTTACCCGACAGCCCTTCCGCTATATCACTAAGAAAGATGTTAAAAAGAATCGGACCAAGGACAGATCCCTGGGGCACACCACTGGTAACATCCTTCTCCTCAGAGTGAGCTCCATTTACTTGTACTCTTTGTTGCCTCCCACCCAACCAATTTCTAACCCAAGCAGTAACTTTAGGGTCCATCCCTAGGGTGCTCAGTTTGTTTATAAATCGTCTGTGAGGAACAGTGTCAAAGGCTTTACTGAAATCTAAATACACCACATCTAGAGCTCTCCCTCGGTCCAACTCCCTGGTCACCCAGTCAAAGAAATCAATCAGATTTGTCTGACAAGACCTGCCTCTGGTGAATCCATGCTGCCTCGGATCCTGTAATCCGCTGGACTCCAGAAACCTCACTATTTTCTCTTTCAACAGCGTTTCCATTAATTTACTCACCACTGAAGTTAAACTAACCGGCCTGTAGTTTTCAACCACATCCTTACTTCCGCTTTTGTGTAAAGGCACCACATGAGCCTCTCTCTGCAGTCCTTTGGCACCACTCCCGACTCCAACGAGGCATTGAAAAGGTCAGTCAGTGGAGTTGCTAGAACGTCCCCAAGTTCCCTCAGTATTCTAGGGTGTATCCCATCCGGTCCCATCGCTTTGTCTACTTTAAGTTAAGCTAGTTTCTCACGAACACAGTCTTCTGAAAATTGTTCAAGATGTCCCTCGCTTCTGTTCTTATTTCTGGGTGTTTTCTGAGGTCCTGCTCCTGGTTCTTCATCTGTGAACACAGAACAAAAATATTTGTTAAGCAATTCCGCTTTATCCTTATCAGCTTCTACATATTCCCCCCCCCCCCCTGTACCCTTGAGTCTGACAATACCACTTTTGCCCTTCCTCTTCTCACTAATATATCTGAAAAATGTCTTATCCCCCCATTTTATTGCATTGGCTATTTCCTCCTCCTTTTGAATCTTTGCCTTCTTGACTACTTTGCTAGCTTCTCTAAGTTTTTCCAAATACAGATGCCTGTCTTCCTCTCTCTGTGATCTCTTGTATTTCATGAAGGCCTCCCTCTTTCTCTTCACTTTTTCAGCTACTTCCTTCGAAAACCATAGCGGTCTCCTGTTCCTTTTGCCTTTATTTACCATTTTAACAAAAAGGTTGGTTGCCTTTAAAATACCCCCTTTCAGTTTTGCCCACTGTTGTTCTACATCCCTCAGCTGTTCCCATCCCACTAATGACTCCCTGAGGTATTGGCCCATCTTCGCAAAGTTAGTCTTCCTAAAGTCTAAGATCTTCACCTTGGAATGGATTTTAACAGCCCTAGTCCTAATACTGAACCACACCATCTGGTGATCACTGGATGCAAAATGATCTCCCACTACAACATCAGAAACACTTTCACCATTGGTAAGCACCAAGTCCAGTATGGCCCCTTCACGTGTGGGGTCTGTTACCAATTGCCTGAATAGTTCTCCCTGTAGAGAATCCAGGATCTCCTTACTCCTAGATGATACTGCAGCAGGAATGTGCCAAACATCTGGCATATTGAAATCTCCTAGCAGTAGCATTTCCCCTTTCCTAGCAATGCTGCGTATGTCTTCAATTAACTGTCTGTCCACCTCTTCCTCTTGTGAGGGAGGTCTGTATATCACACCAATGCAAATAGATTTCTCTTTCCCTCTTTCTAGTTTAACCCACAATGCCTCCTCTCTCCCTTTTAAGCTCTGTAATTCCAAAGCTTTAATAGTAGTTTTTACATATAGTGCTACTCCTCCTCCCCTTCTTCCTACCCTGTCCTTTCTGAATAAAGTATAGCCAGGTATAGTTACATCCCAGTCATGGTTTTCTGTGAACCATGTTTCTGTAACTGCCACTATATCTAAGTCAGCCACTCCCACCAAAGCTTCAACTTCAGAGATCTTATTTCCCATGCTACGGGCATTAATACACACTGCTTTCCATATGTTACCCCTGTTACCCATTTCCATAAAGGTATTTAATGTATCACTTACCTGGGGGCTTTCACTTACCTGGGGGCTTTCTTCACCCATCCCCAACGAATCTAGTTTAAAGCCCTCTTCAGTAGATTAGCCAGTCTACTACCAAAGATGTGTTGACCTTTCTTGGACAGATGGATGCCATCTCTGCTCTGCAACCCTTGGAAAAGCATCCCATGGTCTAGGAAACCAAAACGCTCTTGAAGACACCATCCACGCAGCCATGCATTAATCTCCAGGATGCGAGCCTCTCTGCCTTGGCCTTTACCCTCAACAGGGAGGATTGAAGAGAACACCACCTGTGCACCTACCTGCTTCACCCTCTGTCCCAGAGCCATGAAGTCACTTTTGATACGTTCCGAGGTATACCTGGCAGTATCATTTGTTCCAACATGGATTAGCAACATTGGGTAATAGTCAGTGGGCTTGATGAGTCTTGGCAAACTCTCTCCGTAACATTTTGGATCTTGGCACCAGGCAGACAGCATACCTCTCTGGACATCAAGTCTGGTCGGCAGATGGATGCCTCAGTACCCCTCAGAAGAGAGTCTCCAACCACCACTACCCTTCGTTTCCTTCTGGTCACTGATTCTGCAACTATGGGGTACTTGAACTCTGGTTCTTCCCTTTCCAGGGATGCTTTCACCTCCTCCACTTCCTGGGCTGCATAATGGTTCTTCAATTCAAGGGCTGGAGAAGTTGGATTGGTGATTTTGCAGGCTCTGGTGACTTTTGTCCAACCATCGACATTCTGTTGGCACCCATTTTCTCCTGTGCTGGAGAGCCTGGTTGCTGCAAGCAGCATCTCATCAATGTACTTCTCACTGTCTTGAATGCTCCTCAGCCTCGCCACCTCCTCTCTGAGTTCCTCCACTTGTTTCCTCAGAGCTTCAGCATGCAGGCACCCTGCACATGGAACCGGTTCTTCAACTGGCAATAGGACCTCTGTCTGGACCGAGGCAGAAGCTGTAACGGGGGCAACAGCTTTAGCAATACGATTTTTCCCAGCCATTGTTCTGTTTGTGGAGCTTATGTATCTATTAAAGCAAAAGAGAGAGATCTACGAAGTACCAGCTGGTTTCGCAGCTGTCCTTTCAGAGAAAAAGCAGTTAAATCTCTTTAATTATATTCAAAATGTGCTGGTCCAATTCACTGTGATTTGTTAAAGGGGGAGGTGCCCTATAAAGCAAAACTGCTCACTAGGGGTGGGTGGGAGTTGGGGTGGGTAGGGAGGGAACTAACACCTGATTAGGTGTTAGCAGTTCCTGAACCTGAGGAGGTTACAGAGTTCAGCAATACTACTGTGCTCAAGTACAGTTCCCCTAAAACAGCAAAAATGAAATTAACCTTGCTTTAAAAAATATACACAAAACCCTTTTAAGAGCTCCCAGTCAGAGAGCTAGCAATATAACAAAAAAAACCAAACAAAGAAACCCTCAAATCCTTTCTTACTGTTTGATGTGTGGAGCCCTGGTTAAGAAAGCCTCAAAAGGGCAGGGCAAAGCAGCCTTTTTATGCAGGCTTCAATTGCACTCAGGAAACAGGCCCACTAACCCCTGATTAGGTGTTAGCAGTTCCTGAACCTGAGGAGGTTACAGAGTTCAGCAATACTACTGTGCTCAAGTACAGTTCCCCTAAAACAGCAAAAATGAAATTAACCTTGCTTTAAAAAATATACACAAAACCCTTTTAAGAGCTCCCAGTCAGAGAGCTAGCAATGTAACAAAAAAAAACCAAACAAAGAAACCCTCAAATCCTTTCTTACTGTTTGATGTGTGGAGCCCTGGTTAAGAAAGCCTCAAAAGGGCAGGGCAAAGCAGCCTTTTTATGCAGGCTTCAATTGCACTCAGGAAACAGGCCCACTAACCCCTGATTAGGTGTTAGCAGTTCCTGAACCTGAGGAGGTTACAGAGTTCAGCAATACTACTGTGCTCAAGTACAGTTCCCCTAAAACAGCAAAAATGAAATTAACCTTGCTTTAAAAAATATACACAAAACCCTTTTAAGAGCTCCCAGTCAGAGAGCTAGCAATGTAACAAAAAAAACCAAAGAAACCCTCAAATCCTTACTTACTGTTTGATGTGTGGAGCCCTGGTTAAGAAAGCCTCAAAAGGGCAGGGCAAAGCAGCCTTTTTATGCAGGCTTCAATTGCACTCAGGAAACAGGCCCACTAACCCCTGATTAGGTGTTAGCAGTTCCTGAACCTGAGGAGGTTACAGAGTTCAGCAATACTACTGTGCTCAAGTACAGTTCCCCTAAAACAGCAAAAATGAAATTAACTTTGCTTTAAAAAATATACACAAAACCCTTTTAAGAGCTCCCAGTCAGAGAGCTAGCAATGTAACAAAAAAAACCAAACAAAGAAACCCTCAAATCCTTTCTTACTGTTTGATGTGTGGAGCCCTGGTTAAGAAAGCCTCAAAAGGGCAGGGCAAAGCAGCCTTTTTATGCAGGCTTCAATTGCACTCAGGAAACAGGCCCACTAACCCCTGATTAGGTGTTAGCAGTTCCTGAACCTGAGGAGGTTACAGAGTTCAGCAATACTACTGTGCTCAAGTACAGTTCCCCTAAAACAGCAAAAATGAAAATAACCTTGCTTTAAAAAATATACACAAAACCCTTTTAAGAGCTCCCAGTCAGAGAGCTAGCAATGTAACAAAAAAAACCAAACAAAGAAACCCTCAAATCCTTTCTTACTGTTTGATGTGTGGAGCCCTGGTTAAGAAAGCCTCAAAAGGGCAGGGCAAAGCAGCCTTTTTATGCAGGCTTCAAGTGCACTCAGGAAACAGGCCCACTAACCCCTGATTAGGTGTTAGCAGTTCCTGAACCTGACCATAACAATCATTCTGATGTCTGTGGTGTGTGCGGCAGGTCTGGTCTCTGATAGTGTTCACCACCCTGGGGAGTGACCCCCAACAGTATTGCGTACCATATCCATGCCTGTACTGTGCCCAGGACTGGTGTGGTGGGTATGGCTGCTGAACACCTCTATAGTAGCACAATGCTGGCATAGGTGTGGGGGTGGCTGTCTGTCTATCCAATGTGTGGTGGCTGCAAACACCTTCCACAGCCCACACTGCCAGCAATGTTGCCAGTATTGGGCTGCCAATGTGCATAATGAGGAGCAAGGTACCATGGGTATAGGCCGGACAGGGTGGCCTGGCCATGGTGCATCTGCACAGGGCATAGGGCACTGACTGGGACATATTAGTGCCCGGCCACCACCTACACAGACAGGGTGACCTCAGTATGTCCTGCTGAGAGATCACTCTCACCCTGACTGTGCAGTGACCACAGAATGGCTAGGCACCCCCATATTGCTATATGGTATTTCTCTCATGTGATAGATATGGGTTTCCTTTTGGGGCCCAGTCACTGATTTATCTGCTTGCTGTGTATGCTGACATCACAGTTCTGGGTGCATGCATCTCCACTGGGCACATGCACTATGGGCTAACTAGCAGGCTGTTTGCAGCTGGTATGTGTCTTGATGGAGTGGCTTGCAGGGTGCAGCGGCTGATGGCTTGCAGCAGGAGCATATCAGATAGTGGTGGGGTGCAGCTTACCATATCCAGGCCTAATGTCTGTCTGCTATTGTGTTATGGATGTGTACAGAGCTGCATTGACTGCCCTGTGGGGTGTCTGTTCCTCAGCAGGACCGGGGTTGATGTTCCCCTCTACTGCCACCTTTGCAGGGTGGTAGACTGTGGATCTATTGTTAGGAGACCCTGTTTGCCCCCCTTGACCCGTTGGGGGGGGTGGTGGTGGTACATGGGCCACCTAGGGGTCCATGGGGGCTACATCTGACTGAAACAGACAGAGATATCCAAGGTGTTTCTGCAGAAACTACCTATCTCACACATTAACACTGCTTTGGACCTGCGCCATGGCCTCTTTCAGCCATGGACGGTGCTGTGGACCTGGCGCTGGGCGCCTCACTGCACCCTCAGCGTGAGCACAGTACCCGCACAATGTGACGGTGTGTAGCTACTCTGTGCCAGTACAACACACGGTCAGTACCCCCTACAAGGCCGAGGTGCTGTGGGGGTGCACATGGTCACTTCCCCCTACCAGGCCGAGGTGCTGTGGGGGTGCATTCCCCATGGTGTGCATCTGTGGACAGCTGATTTGCATGTGCAGTGCATCATGGGTGTGACTGGCACAATCCAACCCTGGGAAAATCCAGCACCTGCTCACAGGCTCTGATAAACCATAGGCCATCACACGTACATCTGTTAGCATAATGCATAGGTGCACGACACCCTAAAGAGTCTGTAATATAAGGTGCCCACGCTGGTAAAAACACACGTACCCACGCACGATTGTACGCACGCACCAACGCACGCAGCTACGCACGGGGCTACGCCCGTACCAATGCACGCAGCCACGCACGCAGCCTCGCACGTCACTAGGCACACTCCGAGGGTGTGTTTCTGACACCACTACTCCACGTAAAGAAAAACATGCCTCCTCATTCCCTATGTAATGTACAGGGTGATGCCTGGGCCAGCCTTCTGCGTTAGGCACACTGGGGACTCGAACCCATGCTGCCTGTAACAGCGGTCAGTACAGTAACCATTGTGCTACAGCTCTGTTTCCGTGCTTTGTGTCTGTACGCCTTCTTACGATTAACGCGCAGTAACGCGCCACGGCGCCCTGTAACGCTCGTTAGTTTTTGGAACGTGCGTTCGTGGTAACGATGTACCGCCCATGTCCTTATTTGGGGTTTCTGTCACTACCGCGGCTCCTAACGCGAATTGCACTAACGCAGTTTAGTAAACATACCCCTATATTTCAAAAATAAGCAAGAACGTTTTTGTGGTCAGAAGCTTATGATCTTTCCTGACGTGTCTCGAGTGACACAGATGCAGAGAAGATCCTTCTTACTTTTGAAGCAAAATTTTCTGGCCATAGGAACAAGCTTTTTTCTTCAGTTCCCATGTAAATGCCTTGTGTCTCAAGGAAACCAGTTTATTTTCTTTGGCTCTTTGCAACTGGAAGATTTTCTTAGGGATATGGCAGTTGTCAAAGATCAGTAGAGTAGAGCTACTGTGATTAGTTAGACAGGGGGTAATGATGGTCTCTTTTCTTTGTGTTAGTACTTAACGTTGGAATAGTGACTTTATCATGGGAATGTAATTTATCCTAGTAATTATGTGTAACAGGATTCAGTTGCTAGAATATCGTGCATTTACTTCTCCCTTGATGTGGGCTACCTTGTTTTCTTTTTCTTTATTCATGTACTTTCTTGTATTTTATTTCCTTGTTTTCCTATATACTTATTTCATGTAAAGTTATTGATATATTCTAACAAAAAAAGAAATTATTTGAAAATGCCCAGTCTTTTTTTTTAGTAAGTCCTGTGTAGAGTGCCACAGTGCAGTAACATACCAGCTTGCAGAGAATATACAAAGTGGACTCTGCAATTCAAAATCAGGCATCCATAGATTTATGATTACAAAAGACAGCTCAAAGAGTTGGTGAAGATTCGATATTGTGCTGAAGTACAGTTAAAGTATAAAAATCCTTTAAAAAAACCCAAAGGCCATGAAAATATATCCTAACCACTTGATTGCATCTACTTACCAGAAATTCTGCTTCAGTCTTCTTGTGGTCCAGAGTCTAACTTCTTTTTCTGTTTCTTTCAGGAAGCTGTCTTCACTTTGGCAGAACTTCTCACCGCACTCAGTCCCTTGGTGGGCTGGTGGCTCATCTCTTCATTCCTCTTAGGTATAAGCTCTTGCCAGCTATTTTTTCAAGAATGTTTGAGCAATTTTCTAGCACAGTTATAAAATAATTCTTTTGCATTACAGGTGAAAATCAGGAAAAAGTCAAAACTTTGTGTGTGCTGGATATTCTTGTTTCTCGATATTTGTGTGAGCTGACAGAAATTTCCTCTACTCAAAGTATCTTCTGACTCAGAGACAGATCCCGTGCTTCATTCTCTGACTCTCTCCAAAGGACTCTGAACTATTTATAGAGGTGATTCTAAGAAAGGAAAAGCAAGAGCACTCATTTTTATTCAAATGGGGCACTTTGGTGAATCTTATGGTTTTTCTGCAAGATGGTTGAGGGGGAAAGAGGTTTAGGGGCCCTTTTACTATATCCTGCTAATGTTTTGACCTTAATGTGCATTTTTAATGCATGCTAAGTACACAGTCTCTATGCTAACCATTAGGGGTGTGGCCAGCATTTTCCAGCAGTTAACGCACAACTGCATACGTTAACATGCATTGTAATTAACACAGGCATCATTAGGCTCTTCCGCACTAATTGCCACATTGTTTACCATGACCAGTTAGCACTCACTAAAATGTGGTTAACCAGTTAGTGGCATCTAGTAACAGATGCATTGGAGGGATCCTCACCACCCACTGCTGATGACACCCGTGTGCAGCTGGGATGCAACACAGCCACAGGGACCTGTGTGCCTGCCAGGGCAGAGGAGCAGTCTGATGTTGCTTCCAATGTGGAGGAGTGGTCTGGTGCAACACCCAGGGCAGAGGAGCAGTCTGGTGCATATCCCAAGGCAGAGGAGTGGTCCGGTGTGGTGTAACACACAGTGCAGAGGAGCAGGCCGATGCGGCTCCCAGGGCAGTGGAGCAGGCTGGTGTCTGCCAGTGCAGGGGAGATGGAGACAGATGATGCACCACTGGCTGAGCTACAGTTCACCATCCTTGATGACCCTGTGGACGCAGAGGGCACTGATGTGGACCAGGAGCCACTGCAGGAGGGTGCACACCTGCTGGCCTGCACTAAGGGCATACAGTCTGAGTTGCACAGTATCTGGTGGGACCTGCAGGTAGCAACACAGGCATGGGAGGCAGAGTTTGAGAAGTGGTGGGAACACTGACTGCGAGTGGAGTGCCATCTAGAGGGAAACCTGTGTCTGATGAGGGAGATGGCAGCATACCAGGCAACGACTGCTGGTGCCCTACACAGTTTGGTAGGCCTCGTGCAAGCCTTGGAGGTGAGTATTGGGGTTGCCAGCGTACCAGCACGATCACCTGGTAGCCCTGAACCATGTGCAGTGGCCTGCCTTGCTAGGGAGAGTGATGATGTCATCAGCACATCAGACATCACTTCACTGCATCACAGTGCATGTATCAGCAAGCGCCCATGGCCGGCTGCGATCTCAGGGACAGGAGACACACATGGGGGGACATAAACACTCTGCGCACCTAACGTCATTTTAGGAACTTTATTGGTGAATGTGGTATCTTATCCAGGTGATAGTGTGCAGCAGTCACCTCAGAAACTGTCTTGTATCAGCCATGCATGGTGGGCCAGTGCCAAGGCCTGCTGCTGGCTCCAAGCCTCTGTGCCATCACCATCTGCTGCCTCTACAGCCTCCCACACCTCCGCAACTGCGGGCTCTGGGTCCGGCAATCCCACAGCCATGCAAGGTTGTGAAGTATGCAGCACGATTCAAATATCAGATATACATGCTCTGAGCTGTAGAGGTGTTCCCCACCACTCCTGTCGAGGCACTGGAATCAGCTCTTCAGCACCCCTATTGCTGACTCCACAACCACCTGGGTCTGCTGATTGGTGGCATTGTAGCACGCCTCCTGCTGGCTCATGGGGTGATGCATTGGAGTCAGCAGCCAGGTCCTCCTGTGATATCCACAGTCATCTGTAGGGGCAATGTGAGATGTGCACATAAGCACGGGACATGTGTTGGTTAAGGTCTATGGGCTGTTACTGACAACATATAACACACCATATACAGTGGGATGCAATATGAAACAATCAGAGACACCATGGCTTTGATAGGATACCAACATATAGCTTGTGCCGCAGTCAGGCATGTGGAGCAGGGCAATGGGGGACAGTGACAAGGGCTGGCATGATGAAAAAGAGGGGAGGCAGGGGTATGGCACAGAGATGAGGTTGAGGCGGGTCAGCTGGATGGGATGGGGCAGACATGGATGTGCCCTACATGGGCTGCTGCCATGTGGCTGCACTACATGATGCCAGTCCATGCTCTCTCTTTCTCATGCCACATGTTGGTGCGTGCTGTCTGCTCTTAGCCACGGGGCGTCCCCTGGTTGTCTCCACAATGTGCAACATGGCCTGCTGTGTGCATGGCTCTGCCGAACAGCAGCACATGTGCACACAGTGGTCATCATGAGTTGCAATATGCACATACACATATATCCCCACATGTTTGCATTACACATAGCATCATCCTACAGCAACTGTTTGTACTGGGCATATCCTGGGGTTCACATATGTGCACACTCACCTAGCAGCCATGCATCTCCGATCTGACCCCCAGCTACTGCCTGTCCCAGGCTAGACTGGGCAGGGACAAATACAAGTGGCAGAACCCCAGATAGCAGGCACATACTCAGTAAAGGTCATATTGGCATCCACAATGACCTGCAGGTTCATTGATGTGTAATTATGCCTGTTCCTGTATGCCCTCTGTTCCAGCCGTGGTGCCTGCAGTCAATGTGGATGCAGTCTATACTTCCAAGCACCGATGGGAATCCAGCCACATTGTAGAATGCCTGCATAGTCTCATGACACATCTGCTGTGTCCAGGGGAAGGCTATGAGATGGCGCATCTTTCGCAGCAGAGCCTTGGTAAAGGCATTTATGCAGTAGCTGGCAGTAGACTGCAAGATTCCAACAGTTGCCCCAATCACATGCTGGAAGCTGCCAGTTGCCAGATATTCCAGGACAGTGATCATCTTCATAGTCACTGGTAGGGCCTGGCTTCTGGCAGTGGAGGGCTCCAGGTCCACACTGAGCATGCTGAACAACTCAGTTATCATTGCCCCATCCAGTTTGTATCTCTGCAGGTAGCTCATCCTGGGCCTGGGTACATGTGGGGCGTGGTACCTGCATCTCGGATGTTGAGCTACTGCCTGCTGATGGATCTGCACTGCCTGCTGCATCTCCACTGTACCTGGGCATGACGAGCATGTCGCCAACTTCTGGAACACCCTGTGCATGGCCCACATGGCTTCTCCGCCTGTCCAGCAACGATTTGTCTCTGCATGGTTTGGGTACAGGCCTAAACATGCTCTCATCACTGTACTATGCACTGTAATGCCACTACACGGGTTCACTGCACACTTTAAGCAGTCATATGCACCAGGAAACGTCGCATAGGCTTGTGTGGTTGGTGACATCCAATGTCGGTGCACACAGCTTTCGGAAATCCACTTTACATGGGTTTCAGGACGACATGCCCCCCATTCTGCCCCTGAGCCTTGGTGCTTGGCGCTGTGCGGGTAGCCAGGCTTCTCCGATTCAAGCCACCTTGTTGAATATCTGGTTTACACAGTTATGGAGGTTTTACCCAAGTAAAGCCATCTTTTATACGTGTAGCACGCGCCTAGAGCTTCGAAAATCGAGCCCAAAGAAAATCGCTCTCTTCAGAGATATCTTTATACTTTGCTGCTATACAATTTCACATAACATCTAAAGCTTGATGAATGTCTTATTTGACTAGCTGTAAATATTTCTTTTAACTAATAGAATTCTACTGCTGCTTTTTTTCTCTAGCCATTCACTTAGAAACATAGAAACATAGAAATATGACAACAGACAAAGACCACATGGCCTATCTAGTCTGTCCTTCCATATCAACAACTACAACAGTCCCCTTTTTTCCTTTAGAGATCCTCTGTGTTTGTCCCATGCTTTTTTTAATTCAGTTACTGTCCTCATCTCCACTACCTCCACTGGGAGACTATTCCACGGATCCACCACTCTTTCCGTAAAGAAATATTTCCGCATATCACTCCTGAATCTATTCCCCTTCACCCTCATCCCACGTCCCCTCGTAGCAGAACTTGCTTTCAAATGAAAGAGGCTCTCCCCCTGAACATTTATGCCACGGAGGTATTTAAACATCTCAATCATATCACCTCTATCCCGCCTTTCCTCTAAGGTGTACATATTAAGATCCTTAAGTCTGTCCTCATATGCTTTATAATGAAGACCATTAACCATTTTAGTAGCCACCCTTTGCACCGACTCCATCCTGTTCACATCCTTTTGAAGGTGCGGTCTCCAGAATTGCACACTATACTCCACTTAACTCGCTAAAACATAAAACAGGATGTCTCAATTCATGCTTATGGCAGAATTTCATTATCCAAACTACATACAGTTCCTGATAGGATCTCTCATGAGTGAAAAAGTAATCTAAAAGGTATAGCACCCGGCTGTGAACCAGGGAAGCTACCTTTGCATCTACCTGCTTCTCCCTGTGATCTTGGGAAAGTCACTTAACCCTCCATTGCCTCAGGTTTAAACTGAGATGTAAAACCTCCAAGGACAGGAAAATACCAACAGTATCTGAATGCAACTTGCCTTGAACTTCTGAGAAAGATATGAGCTAGATCCATTTCCCTTTCCCCCCCTTCCCCCTGGATGCTCTAAAACAGATT
The DNA here is from genome assembly GCA_033557465.1 of Ichthyophis bannanicus. Taxonomy (NCBI): domain Eukaryota; kingdom Metazoa; phylum Chordata; class Amphibia; order Gymnophiona; family Ichthyophiidae; genus Ichthyophis; species Ichthyophis bannanicus. The sequence continues at coordinate 136,985,740 of CM066044.1, forward strand.
TCTCAAGTCACTCAGAGAAATAAAAATCCAAAGGAATAACTGCACATTGCAAAGAGCATCACACAGAAGTGACCAATTAGACACGCAATCCTTTCTATGAAATCCTCTAATTGGTTACAGTGTAAGAAATTCCTTGAAGTTTCTTCTAATGTAGGCACACTACTGTCAGATTTATCCTGCTACATTTCTGCTTTCATGCATTTTGCATTCCTAAGAATTTATTATACACGCTCGCTAACATACTCTTTTCATCTTCGAAGATGTAAAGCTGAAAAAATAAGGTGATTTAATTTGATGTAAATTAAAGATAACCCGGAAAGATTAAGCATAATAGAAAATTAATTACTTGATATATCACACATGCCTGCTACAACTAGGATTACCTGTCACAATATTCTACTTAATAATGTCATAAGATAAATATGCAAAGCTATTTATAGCCAAAAGCATCTTAGATCTAATGAAGTTCATCAGAAAAAATGCTGGGAACCTGTATGGAGCTTTTCACTGAAGATGTGAGATGGTATTTTAGAAAGGGCATCCAAGTGCAACCTGGGACATCCAGAGCAGAACGTGCAGAAAAATGCCAGGGATGTCTGTTTCAGCCCAATTTTAGAAATATAGATGCCCCCAAGGTGCGCTATCAAACCATGGAGCAAGGAGATCCATCTCAAGCAAGGTTGCATATGGAGACATCTAGTGGCATGACAAAATGAAAACATGACCCCCCATTCCCCATCATTGTTCATTGTAAAATTGTAAAACAAAGGGAATATGAGTGCACCTCCTTCTCCACTCCCTTCAGGCATTTGCCTGACAAAATGAGCACTTTTCAAATGCCTATTTGTGCCTGGAGCAGGTATAACATTTGATGCAACGTTGGACATCCAGGATGTTTCTGAAATCAGACGAGGATGTCCAGATTCTTGGGAACACCCCAATCACGACTACATCACACCTTCATTCTAACTTGCATGTCTTCGTGCTGGGGACGTCCACAGGCCCAGCTTCTAAAATGGCTCCGGGGATGCCAATGTATTACTTTCTTATCCATAAAGGGCCAGATTTTTGAAGGCAGTTACACGGGTAACAGCCCATGTTACCCATGTAAATGCCTTAACCAGGATTTTCCAAAGGCACCTATATGGGTAGTGACTTTGGAAAATTCCGGTTAAGTCCCTAACACACCCAGATGCTATCCGCTTAGCATCAGGGCGTGTTTGGGGCGTACCATGGCAGAGTGGATGTGGGGAATGGCACTAAGAGGGTAGCAGCAATTTTCTATGCTGCCCGCTTAGCACTCTGCGCCTTAAAGATAGGCGAGGGAAAACCCTCGCATAACCTGCCTAAATGAAAATCGGGCCCAAAATGTCTTTATTTATTGGGATTTAGCTCACACTTTTTAGTAATAGCTTAAGGCAAGTTACATTCAAAAATTATATGCACAGTCTCAGGCTGTTTAAATCACTAAACAGTCAAATGCATACTGTACTTTAATGTAACTCGATCTTCTCTTGGAAAGGTGTGAGCTAAATTATAATAATAAATACTAATATCATCCAAATAATTGTGGGACATATTGGAGAAGATCAAAGGCAGCACCATTATCTGTTTAGGCCTAAACTGAATTGGTAGTACCAGTGCAGTCACCAATTGATCTATGTATTCAGCGACGCTATCTATACGGATAGCAGCACTGATTATATGGATCAAGTTAACCATGGGCACCAACGCTTATCTTTACACAGTGTCATGCCAGCTGAAAATATGGCCATTTTTTCATGGATTCAACTCTAACCTACTTTTATCAAGCTAGGCTGAGACAATAGGTAATCATGCGTTTAAATTAAGCACAATTCTAGCCTAGTCATGTTCAACAGCGACATACAGTTGGACATTATCCACATAAGTATGATAGTTGACTTTAAACGTCTCAATAATGTTCAGCATAGGACTGATGTAAACATTTAAAAGGAGGGGTGAGAGGACAAAGCCTTGGACCAGGCTGATGTACAATCAACCTCTTTAATACTAGTTTAATAGTAAAGAGGTTGATTGCATACTATTTGTATTGCATACATTTGTATTGCATACTATTTGTATCATAGAACTCCGTAAAAAATTGAAAACGTACCTGTTCACCATAAACTATAACATAGATAACTTAACACCCACTATAGACAAAGGTTAAACAGCAATCGGTCTACATTAAGCAAAAACCCTTAACATATACAGATAACACATACATATGATAACCTCACAACTTATATCCGTTCACCTCCTTGTATATATATACATAAAACTGTATATAGTTAACCTGTTCTATTTTATCTCACAAGTTTTAGACCATATATACTATATATAAATTTGATGTTCCTTGTAGATATGTTCTGTTATAATATGACGTTCCCTGTAAAACAAACTTGTTTTGTTAAGTGTTGTTCAACTGTAAACCGCAACTGAACCTTGGAAGATGCGGTATATAAATGTATGTATAAATAAATAAAATAAAAAAAATTTGTGTTCTGTTTGACCGGAGGGACTTTAACCAGCACAGATCAGTCCCATGACTCCAACTGCTGTTCAGAAGCTGCAAAAACAGGACATGGTCCATGGCATCAAATGCCACAGACAATTCCAGGAGCACCAACAGTAAGTCCTGGCCCTTTTCCACAGTCATTAAATGTTATTTGTAAGAGACAAAAGCATCATTTCAGTGCTGTACCCTTTACAGAAACCTGACTGATAAGGACAAAGAGACCAGTATCTTCAAAACAGCCTAACCATTATCTATAAACTGCTTTTTCAATTAATTTCTCCAAGAAGAGAAGATTCAAAACCAGTTCATAATAAGTGGATCTGAGACAGGATATTTTAAGACCACTTTAACAACAGACTGTTTTAAGGACAAGGGGATATAATCTTATTTATTTTATTTATTTGGTTTTATATACCGGACTATTTAGAACCCAGTGTGGTTTACAAGGAACAAAATCAGTAGTTACATAGAACAAGTTTTAGAGAACAAAAACAGCAAAGATCAACAGTAATTTTGACTGAGAGAGATGTTTACTATATGAGTCAAAGGTGGAACAAAGGCCTCACTTCTTTCTTTAACTAAGTTGGAAGGCAGAGGGTCTACAAGAGTCACTTGGGGGTCTGTTTACTAAATGGCACTAGCGGCTTCCGTGCAAAATTGGAGCTGCGACCCCATTTTATGCACGGAAGCCACTAGCACCACTTAGTAAACAGACCCCTTGGTTTCAATACAAAGTGTTATTCCATCTGTTTGGAAGTTGCTTCATCTATGAAAGCTGCCACCCACACAAAGAACTTTAGCTGGAGGGAGGATAGAGATGAGGGGAAAAGGAAGGGGGATGCCACTGAGAAAGGTGTGAAGGGAGGAGCCACAAAGGGGGCTTCTGCTGCAGGGCAGCAGGAAGAAAGAGGTTGCTGCTGAGCAAGAGGTTGGTAAGGGAGAGTGGTGGTTTCTGCTATTGGGTTGAGGTTAGTGGAGGAGAGAGATGGTTTCTGCTGCTAAGCATAGGTTTGAGGTGAGAGGGGGGCTGCTGCTGGGCACAGGATTAGGCAAGGGGAAGAGGGGCTGCTGCCGCTGGGGAGAGGATTGTTGGGGAGGTGGTTGTTACTGGGAAAGAGGCTGGGCACAGAGTTGATGGGAGAAAAGGCTGTTGTTGGAGATAGGATGAGTGAAAAGGGCAAAGGGGACTGCTACTTCTGCTGGGAAAGCACTTGGACAGAAGGGGCTGGCAACAAATGGAAATTGCTGGGTTGTGGTGTGGGAGAGGGATTAGTACTAAGCAGGGCTGACTAGAGAGGAAATGCTACTGCCCAAGGGGTGGGTTGGAAAGAAGAGGAATAATCTGAGACAAAAAGTGGAGGTGAAAAGAAAGAGATGCATGGAAAGAGGTGGATGGGGAAGAAAGAGGATAACGCAAGACAAGGAATATGGATAAAGCAGGGAAAGGAGTGGAACAGGAAGAAAGAGGCGGATGCAGGGGGTGGCGTGGAGGGGAAGAGAAAGGAAAATATTAGAAAAGAAGGGTGCGGAGAGAAAGAGGTGATTGCTGGATCAGAAAACAGCTTTCGACTTGGTGGATCATCACACACTTCTGGGTCGTCTTCATAATGCCGGTCTGGTCTTGCAATGGTTTCGCTCCTTTCTTTCTTGTAGTTCTTTTTCAGTCCTTTCTGACTCTATCTCCTCTCCTTCCACACCCCTCCCTTGCGGTGTCCCCCAAGGCTCCGTCCTTGCACCCCTTCTTTTCAATGTTTTTCTGGCCCCTCTCACTCTGTTATTCCAACAGCATGGTGTTTCTGCTTATTATTATGCTGATGATATCTTTCTTCTTCATCACACTGATTTCTCTGCTCCAGACATCACCCCTCTCAATGACTGTCTTTCCTACATTGCCTCTTGGATTTCTTCTAATTTTCTCCACATCAATCTCACCAAAACCTCAGCAATTTGGTTCACTTTTGGTTATCCCCCCCCCCCCTCCTCTTATACCTTTGCTTTCCTCTACACCTATCCCTATGGTTTCTTCTCTCAGATACTTTGGTGTCACCCTTGATTCTGCTCTCTCCTTTAAAGGTCACATTTACAGTTTAAAATCCTCATCTTTGTACACAGAGCCATCCACACTGGCATTCCCCTTTATCTTGCCGATAGGGTTACCAACTTTTTCACCGAGAAAAACCCGACACCTGTGGCTCGCCATGCTCCACTCATTCTCCACCCCTAGTCCCACACCTGCCCCACCCCCAGCCCCACCCACAAAAATTACCGAGGATACGTGTAGGCTAACTTCCTTGGTCAGATAATAATTAAACTGGGAACCCCAAAATCCAAACATGAAATGTACAACACTGGAGAAATAAAACTATAAAGTAATTTCCTCTTGCACTAAACAAAAACGCAAAGATGTTATCAATACACACTTCCCAGACCAGACATATTCCAGCTAATAAATTCAAAATAAAAAGTATTTTTCTACCTTCTGTTTGGGCATTTTATTTTTCAGTTGCAATTGCTCCAGTCACTTTCTTCTGGTTTCTTCGTGTCTTCTGCAAGCTATCCATTTGTCCTTTCTTCTCTTTTAGATGTTTTCCATTCTCTCTCTATTTCTGCTTTAACATACTGATTGTTTCCCTTTTGCTCTTTCCCCCAATTCTTTCCTTAGTCCTTGATCATCCATTTAAATTTCATACCCAGCCCATCATAGACTTTTCTCCCATTCTCCCATGCCCCACATCAGCCCATTTCCAGTCCTATTCCAGCTCTTCATAAGCCCATTTCCAGTGCTAGCCTTCACATCACAGGCCATTTCCAGTCCATCAGGTCCGCCTCCACACCCCCCACCGTTCCCTTCATTCAATCCACATTAATCACATGTTCCTCCCCTCCCCTCCCCATCCCAGGCTCACCTAGAATCCACTCGCTCCTCGTCTTTTTTCTTCCTTGGCCCAAGACTCTGGAACTCACTTTCCCCCCCCCCCCCCCCCACACACACCCTTTTAAATCTTTCAAAACACAACTGAAAACTTATCTTTTCTGCGCAGCTTTCGATCTCCCTCCCCCCTTCCCAAGTTGTAAAATAAAATAATATCATTGTTTCCCAGCTTCCTCCACATCCCCTTTCCTATTGTTCCTCCTTATTTCCCCCTTCCTATTGTTGATCCTCACCTATTGTAACTGTTTATGAGCTATTTCCCATAATAACCAACTAAAAATGCCCATGTCTGCCAAAGAATTACCTTTTCAATTTTTCAGAAACAAATCCAGATTTGATCTGCAGGTTCAATTTTCTTTTATTACTGTTTTGTACATTAAATTGCTGTCCATTAATTTTTTATTACATGTTTCCCCATGCAGCTGCACAATTAATTTTCCAATTCCAATAAAGCAATGTGCTTGCCATGTTAGCCCACTAAGATATAGAGGGAAAAAGAATAGTTCAACAAACCATAAAATGTTTTCAAATATGACTACTTTATGAGCAAAAATGATTGCTGAGCATGTCTCCTTTTGGCGTTGAATGTTTTCATCGAAAAATCAATTCAGATAAGAATGGCAGAGAGCTGGGCTTTTGTCCTGTTTAGCTCTCTTTGGTTGATTGCCATGACAAATACTATATTATCTCTGCATCTTTTCCAGTAAATTCCAAATTAAATTTAGATATCAAGTTGATCTATAAAACTGTAGAAGACCATAGCCAGGGCTGGCATTACCATTAGGTGAACTAGGTGGTTGCCTAAAGCATCAACCTTTAGTGAGCAATCCATTGCCACTGCTGATGTCCTTCTCCGGGACTTGCAGCAGCTGCAGTGACAATAAAACAGCAAAGCAGGGGCTACCCAGAGCCTTCTTTTGGTTCTGACCAACCAGTTCTGCACTCGTGCAAACAAGAACATCGGAGGGGCCGGGTCTGATTTGATAAAACGCAGCACGAAGAATATGTGGTGTCAGAGGCTCTGGATAAGTGCTGCTTTGTTTTATTGTCATTGCCATCATTGCAGATCCTGCAGAGGAGCGGCAGTGGCAGGGGAAGGTGTGGGAGCAGGCAGGGGGCAGCAGAAATGAGGGTTCACCTAAAATGCCTCATATCCTTGCACTGGCCTTATCCACAGACCCACAGATTTTATCAGTGCCTGCGGAAAGAGGGCATTGGGAGGGAGTTCATCATTAACCCATCATTTCCTTCAATTTGGTGCTGAGGGGGAGAATCAGGAGGCGGTTCAGGCATGGCATCATTCCCTTTTAATATTACTGGGGGATCAGGGTGGGGTGTTGAGGCCATCACTTATTTTTTACATTATTTAATACCAGGAAGGAAATTTAGGGGCATGTTTACTAAACCGCGGTAATGTAGCATCGGTAACATTAACGTGCGGTAACATTACCGGCAGCAGTAAATGTCCCAAAGGGTGGAGCGAAGGCGGAGAATAGGGGTCAATGGGCGGGGAGAAGCCCCTGCTACACTAATGCTGGAACAGTAACTCCAGGACTTTACCGCCAGTGAAAACCTGTCGGTAAATGCACTTTTGCAGGAGAGAGAGACCATTTCAGTGTCAGCAATGTACAGCACAGACAGGGATCCCAAGAGCAAAGGGGGCTGCAGGTGGGATATGCAGTGGGGGTAGCTGGGGCAACAGGGCAGACTAGGCTGTTGCCTAGGTGGCACATCGGAACACAGAAACTGGAAATCAGCAAGACAGTGTCTGATCAAGGTCAAACATGCCCAGTAGTCTGTGTTCCACAGTGTCCCATCCAGGGGACACATACCCAGCAAGTACCCCAAACGTCACACAGGAACCACTATGCCTGTAATGGGGCAAGCAATGCACATCTGGGGACCACTCTAACAAGGGTCTACGGACCTTCCCCAGGATACGTCTCAAACAGTTCGTAAACCCAGCTAAATGGACACCCTTTACTACAGCCCCTGGTAAGGCAGTGCAGAGTGTGACCACGTGTCATCTGAAACATGTATATACCTAGTAGTCCAAACTGGGTACACTGTACCCTCATTGAATGCCCTAGCCTGTCCACAGTCTGCTAGCATAACACAATCTACCTATGTTTACCAGGTCCACCATGGCCAATAGTTGCTAGATCACCAACCTGATAACCCCCAGCCATCTCTCCCCCAGGTGGAAGGGACATAACATTGGCAGGCGGTGATGGGGGGATGTGTGGATGTCCATGTATGCTTCCCCACCCCAGACCCCACACCTTAGGTGCCCGCCAACCTGAACATCGGATGGCCTGGGACAGCATATGGGCATGTCAGCATGGCGAGGAGGTGTTGGTGGCGGAGGGGGTAGTGGCAGGATGCGTCTGCATCGGGGGTAGGGCAATGGCTGGGACATCGTAGTGCCTGACCACCACCTGCATGGACAGGCTGGCCACAGAATGTCATGCTGAGAGGACACTCTCACTCTGACTGAGCAGTGACCATGGCATGTCTATCTTCCCACTTAGTGCTATATATAAACAACACAAACACAGAGTCATTTGATTTACATTTGAAACAGACTGGTTTTGGTTAACTCAGCCTAAAATGGGACTGAAAAAGGTGTGTCTTGAGATTTTTTCTAAATTTGTCTCCGCTTTGACCTTTCTTATGGTACCTGTCTCAAGTGATATCTGTGTGCTATCTGTTCTGGGGCCCAATCACTGAGGCAACTGCTGAGTGAACATAGTTCCTCTGTGAACATGCAATATGGACTGGCTAGCGGACTGTCCGCTGTTTGTATGTGCATGACTGGAACACCTGGTGGAGTGCAGCAGGTGCAGTCTGACTGTGTCTTCTGCTGGTGAATGTCAGACCTTGGTGGATTGCTGCTGAGTTTTTCTGGGCCTACTCCAGACAATACTGGTGGTCTGTCAGTGCCCTAGTAGCAGGTACAGATCTGGCCTACTGGTCCAACCCCCCTGGAGAACAGCCTTCGGCCAGCGGGACTGGGGTTGCTGGTCCCCCAGCCATTCTTCATGGGCGTGCCACATCTCCCTCCACTGCCTCAATTACAAAATATTGAATGCGGGCCCTTTGGGGACAAGGAGCATATACTTTACACCACTTTGACCCGGAGAGGGCGGTATATAGGCATTGCTACATAAACCTCATGCAAGTCTAGACACACCTCTGCCCTGATAATAGATGGCAATGGCAGTTGCATTGTAACACTGGGTATGCACTATTCTGGGTGGGTCCCAGTCATAAGCACATAAGATATGCCATACTGGGTCAGACCAAGATCCATCAAGCCCAGTATCCTGTTTCCAATAGTGGCCAATCTAGGTCATACGTACTTAGCAGTTTCCCCAAAAGACACAGGTTCCACAATACTTGTTTTGGATCAAGTAGTGATACCCGGGTCTCTTTTAATAATAGAAACATAGAAATATGACGACAGAAAAAGACCACATGGCCTATCTAGTCTGTCCTTCCATATCAACAACTAAAACCGTCCCCTTTTTACCTTTAGAGATCCTCTGTGTTTGTCCCATGCTTTTTTGAATTCAGTTACTGTCCTCATCTCTAGCACCACAAAAACCAGTCTAGAAACGTGGCAGCAGGGGCAAAAGCAGCCTTTATTATTCTTAAAAGGACGAGTGTGCCAATAAACCTGGTTTTTGTGTTGGTTGCCTTTGTGGCAGCTTGCTGTTTTTTTGGTGGACCCTCATCTCTACCACCTCCACTGGGAGACTATTCCACAGATCCACCACTCTTTCCGTAAAGAAATATTTCCACATATCACTCCTGAGTCTATCTCCCGTCACCCTCATCTCATGTCCCCTCGTAGCAGAACTTGTTTTCAATTGAAAGAGGTTTATGGACCTTTCCTCCAGGAACTTGTCCAAACCTTTTTTAAACCCAGCTACAATAACAGCTTTTACTACATCCTCCGGTAACAAATTCCAGAGTTTGATTACACATTGAGTGAAATATATTTTCTCTTATTAGTCTTAACTAGTTTACCCTGTAGCTTCATTGCATGTCCCCTAGTCTTTCTATATTCTGATGATGTAAACCAGCGTTTTTCAACCACTGTGCCGCGGCACACTAGTGTGCCGTGAGATATTGTCTGGTGTGCCGTGGGAAAAATTCCAATTTCATCCGTAACATGTGGCCTCGGCTCACAAATTAGGGTTGCCAACCGGCCGGTTTTCAGCCGGCCTGGCCGGTTTTTCCATGGCCAGGCCGGCTGCCGGCACAGTTGTAAAACCGGCCATTGAAAAGCCGGTTTTTTTGCTCTGGCCGCAAGATCGGGAGCGGCCAGAGCAAAAAACCGGCTTTTGTGCCGAAGTCCGCGGCGCGAACGCGATCGCGATTCCCTATAGCAGTGCAGCCGCTGGTTCTGCTTTGTACAGAGCAGCGGCTGCACTACACTTACATTGAAAAGTAAAGAGAAACTGTGTCAGGAGCCCTCCGATCATGCAGAGCCCGAGGAAGTGATGTCATGGGGGCGGGCTCCTCACAGGCTGTCTTTCCTTTTCAAATTAACTTTAGCTGCAATAAAGTTAATTTGAAAAGGAAAGACAGCCTGTGAGGAGCCCGCCCCCATGACATCACTTCCTCGGGCTCTGCGATGATCGGAGGGCTCCTGACACAGTTTCTCTTTACTTTTCAATGTAAGTGTAGTGCAGCCGCTGCTCTGTACAAAGCAGAAGCAGCGGCTTGGGCAGAGGGTGTGTGTGTGTGTGTGAGTGAACCAGCAAGGGGGGGGGAGTGTGAGTGAACCAGCCAGGGGGGGGGGGGTGTGTGTGAACCAGCAGTGGCGGGGGGCGGGGTGGTGTGAGTGAACCAGCAAGGGGGGGGGGGGCGATGGTGTGAGTGAACCAGCAGGGGAGGGGGGGTAAGTGAGTGAGTGACCCAGCAGGAGGGGTGAGTAAGTGACAGGGGGGTGGGTGAGTGAACCAGCAGTGGAGGGGAGGGTGGTGTGAGTGAACCAGCAGGGGAGGGGGGTTGGTGTGAACCAGCAGGGGAGGGGGGTTGGTGTGAGTGTTTGATTCCTATTCAAGAACATAAGAACATAAGATATGCCATACTGGGTCAGACCAAGGTCCATCAAGCCCAGTATTCTGTTTCCAACAGTGGCCAATCTAGGTCATATGTACCTAGCAGTTTCCCCAAGGGACACAGGTTCCACAATGCTTGTATTGGTTCAAGCATTGATATCCTGGGTCCCTTCTTAATAATGGCTTATGGACATTTCCTCCAGGAACTTGTCCAAACCTTTTTTAAACCCAGCTACACTAACAGCCTTTACTACATCCTCCGGTAACAAATTCCAGAGTTTGATTACACATTGAGTGAAAAAATATTTTCTTTTATTAGTCTTAAATAGTTTACCCTGTAGCTTCATTGCATGTCCCCTAGTCTTTCTATATTCTGATAAGGTAAACAATCGATCTACGTTTACCCGTTCCACTCCGCTCATTAATTTATAGACTTCTATCATATCTCCCCTCAGCCGTCTCTTTTCCAGGTTAAAGAGCCCTAACCTTTTTAGCCTTTCTTCATAGGAGTATCCTTCCATCCCCTTTACCATTTTGGTTGCTCTTCTCTGAACCTTTTCTAATAACTCTATATCCTTTTTAAGATACGGCGACCAGAATTGCACACAATATTCAAGGTGGGGTCTCACCATGGAACGATATAGAGGCATTATAATATCCTTTGTTTTATTTTCCATTCCTTTCCTTATCATACCTAGCATTCTATTTGCTCTCTTGGCCACCGCTGCACACTGGGCCGAGGGTTTTAACATGGTATCCACAATGACGCCTAAATCTTTTTCCTGGGTGGTGGTTCCTAATGTGGAACCTTGCATCGTGTAACCATAGTTTGGGTTGTTCTTCCCTAGGTGCATAACCTTGCACTTGTCCACATTAAATTTCATCTGCCATTTTGATGCCCAATCTTCCAATTTATCAAGATCCTCTTGAAATTTTCCACAATCCTCTTGGGTTTTAACCACTTTAAATAGTTTTGTGTCATCTGCAAATTTGATAACCTCACTCGTTATTCCACTTTCCAGGTCATTTATGAATATGTCAAAAAGCAGCGGACCCAGCACAGATCCCTGGGGTACACCACTATTCACCTTTCTCCATTGGGAAAATTGGCCATTTAGCCCTACCCTCTGCTTTCTATCTTTTAACCAGTTCCTGATCCACAATAGTACACTGCCTCCTATCCCATGACTCTTTAGTTTTGCCAAAAGTCTCTCATGAGGGACCTTGTCAAAGGCTTTCTGAAAGTCCAGATACACAATATCAACCGACTCACCTTTGTCCACCTGATTATTCACTCCTTCAAAAAAACATAACAGATTAGTAAGACAAGATCTTCCTTGTCTAAAGCCATGTTGGCTGTCTCTCATTAGTTCATGACTATCTACATGCTGAGTAATTTTATTCTTTATGATGGTTTCTATCATTTTTCCCGGTATTGACGTCAGGCTCACCGGTCTGTAGTTTCCCGGATCACCCCTGGAACCCTTTTTAAAAATTGGTGTTACATTGGCGATCCTCCAATCTTCAGGTATTAGAGATGATTTAATGATAGTTCACAGATTACTAATAGCAGGTCTGCAATCTCATATTTCAGTTCTTTCAATACCCTTGGATGTATACCATCCGGCCCAGGTGATTTGCTACTCTTCAGCTTATCTAATAGTTGTAATACATCTTCTCGATGTATCAATATTTCCTTCAATTCTTCTGCACCTTTAAATACCACTTCAGTCATGGGTAACATCCCTACATCTTCCTCAGTAAAGACTGAAGCAAAGAATTCGTTCAGTCTCTCCGCTATCGCCTTGTCGCCTCTTAGTGCTCCTTTAACCCCTTTATCATCTAATGGACCAACTGACTCTCTCACAGGTTTTTTGCTATGAATGTACTTGAAAAGGTCTTTACTTCGCGTTTTTGCTTCTGCAGCAAGCTTCTTCTCAAATTCTCCCTTTGCCTGCCTTATCAATGCCTTGCATTTGACTTGCCAGTGCTTGTGCTGTTTCCAGGTTTCGTCGTTTGGCTCTTTTTTTTCCATTTCCTGAAAGATGCTTTTTTGGCAACAACAGCCTCTCTGACCTCAACTTTAAACCATGCTGGCAGTTTTTTGGACTTCTTTCCACTTTTCTTAAAGCGTGGAATACAGCTGGTCTGGGCTTCCAAGATAGTATTTTTCAACAACAGCCAAGCCTGATGTACGTCTTTAACCTTTGCAACTGCTCCTTTTAGTTTTTTCTTGACTGTTTTCCTCATTTTATCATAGTCTCCCTTTCGAAAGTTAAAAGGTAGTACTGTGGATTTCCTTACTATCCCTCCTCCACTAATTAAATCAAAGGCGATCATGCTATGATCACTATTGCCAAGTGGCCCCAACAACCTTATCTCTTGCACTAGATCTGGTGTTCCACTAAGGATTAGGTCTAATATGGCTTCCCCTCTGGTCGGTTCATGAACCAGCTGCTCCAAGAAGCAGTCATTTATTTCATCTAGGAACTTTATCTCCCTAGCATGTCCTGACGTGACACTGACCCAGTCGATACCGGGGTAGTTGAAATCACCCATTATTATTACTGTGCTGTAACTTTTGTTAGCTTCCTTGATTTCTTTGAGCATTTCATCATCCATTTGGTCATTCTGGCCAGGCGCTCGATAGTACATCCCCACTGCCATTGCCTTCCCCCTTTTACATGGAATTTCAATCCATATAGATTCTACAGCAGATTTTGTTTCCTGCAAAACTTTAATCCTTTCTGACTCAATGCCCTCTCTAACATAGAGAGCAATCCCTCCACCAATTTGATCAGCTCTATCATTACGATATAGTTTGTACCCAGGTATCACAGTGTCCCACTGGTTGTCGTCCTTCCACCATGTCTCTGATATTCCAATCATATCTAACCTTTCATTTAGTGCTATATATTCTAACTCTCCCATCTTATTTTTTAGACTTCTAGCATTTGCATACAAGCATTTTAGAGAATGTATTTTATCCATATTAATTTGTCTGTTAGACATGAGTAATTTGGGATCTTTAAGCTCTGTCTGCTCCATACTTGAGGGCATTTGGGCTACTTTACTCTTTTGTGGAACCTCTCTGCTTTTGGTAGTATCCTTCAAAGATACATTCTTCCGAACCATCTGCTCTTGGGCGACTGTCGGCTTTCCCCTAATATCTAGTTTAAAAGCTGCTCTATCTCCTTTTTAAAGGTTAATGCCAGCAGCCTGGTTCCATCCCGGTTAAGGTGAAGCCCATCCCTTCGGAAGAGCCCCTCCTTTCCCCAGAATGTTCCCCAGTTCCTAACAAATCCAAACCCCTCATCTCTGCACCATTGTCTCATCCACGCATTGAGACTCCGGAGCTCTGTCTGCCTTTTGGGTCCTGCGCGTGGAACAGGAAGCATTTCGGAGAATGCTACCCTGGAAGTTCTGGATTTCAACTTCCTACCTAAAAGCCTAAATTTAGCCTCCAGAACCTCCCTACCACATTTTCCTATGTCATTGGTACCAACATGTACCAAGACAGCAGACTCCTCCCCAGCACTATCTAAGACCTTATCTAGGTGGTGCGTGAGGTCCGCTACCTTCGCACCAAGCAGGCATGTTACCAGGCGATCCTCACGTCCACCAGCTATCTACATGCCTAATGATCGAATCACCAACTATAACGGCTGTCCTAACCCTTCCCTCATGGGCACATGGCCCTGGAGAAACTTCCTCGGTGCGAGAGGGTTTTACATCACCTGGAGGACAGGTCCTAGTTACAGGATCACTTCCTGCCACACCAGGGTGATGCTCTCCTGTCACGTGACCTCTCTCCTCCATGGCAACAGGGATGCTGCCAGACTGGAGGTGGGACTTCAGGACTATATCCCTGTAGGTCTCGTCTATGTACCTCTCTGTCTGTCTTATTGCTTTCCAAGTCTGCTACTTTAGCCTCTAGAGAACGGAATCGTTCCTGAGAGCAAGAGCTCCTTGCACCTAGTGCACACGTAAGACCTCTCACCAACTGGGAGAAAATCATACATGTGACACTCAATGCAAAAGACTGGAAAGCCCCCATCCCACTGCTGGACTGCTGTCTGCATCTTAGTTTTAAGTTTGTGTTTAGATCTAAGTTCTTTACTTACTAAGGGTTGCTATGGATATTTATACTAATAAAACTGAACCTAATACGTGTAATATACCTTGTTCACCTGAAGCTTAACTAATCTCAGGTCCTTAGTGTATGACTGATTTGGGTAATGAGCTTCACCTGAGAGCACCTCCTGTCTTTTAAGATGTGTAAGTACCTATAAAGCTACGATTATCCCAGGGGTGGGAGGGAATTAACACTTATTAAAAAGAGGGCTGCTATACAGTACCCTGTCTTGTGCTGCTGAGGTAAGCTATATTCTGATTTGATTTAAATTATAGCTCTTAGCTGCTGCTAGGCTCTAACTTCTTATGAAATTTAAAGTACAAGCTCTCTGCTGGGTTCTAAATTTAACCAGAAAGCTCTTTTCTGTGTTGTAAATTTAAGCTAAAAGAACTTTGCTGATGCTAGGCCCTGAGTGACTATTAAATGTAAACTACAAGCTCTCTGCTGGGTTCCAAATGTAACCAGAAAGCTCTCTTCTGTGTTTTAAATTTAAACTAAAAGTACTTTGCTGTTACTAGGCCCTGAGTGACTATTAAATTTAAAGTACAAGCTCTCTGCTGGGTATGAAATGTAACCAGAGAGTTCTCCTCTGTGTTTTAAATGTAAACTTAAAGTGCTGCTACTAGGCCCTGACTGATTTAACAAAAATAGTGGATCACAGATTAATTAGCTTTAATACAAAGAATTCCTTTTAGAAAATTACCAGAAGTAAATACTCACAGTTGCAGATCTCCCTCCAGAAGCAACAGTCCCCCTTACCAGTCTTTCAAGAGAATTACTTTATATATAGTCAATATAGGCACAGAGGTAAATTTTTTTAACATTTTCTAATGGTGGTGTGCCTCGTGATTTTTTTCATGAAAAAAGTGTGCCTTTGCACAAAAAAGGTTGAAAAACACTGATGTAAACAATCGATCTACGTTTACCCGTTCCACTCCATTCATTAATTTATAGACCTCTATCATATCTCCCCTCAGCTGTCTCTTTTCCAAGTTGAAGATCCCTAACCGTTTTAGTCTCTCTTTACCTTCAAGTAACTTTCCTTGACTTGCTGCCCACTGCTGGCATTGATCTTCCTTCCATTACCCGCCTAGAACTTGCTACCCATTGCCTGCATAGAACTGCTACCCATTGCCTGCATAGAACTGCTTCCCATTCCCTACATAGAACTGCTACCCAGTGCCTGCATTGAACTGCTACCCATTGCCTGCATAGAACTGTTACCCATTCCCTACATAGATCTGCTACCCATTGCCTGCATTGAATTGCTACCCATTGCCTGCATAGAACTGCTTCCCAGTGCCTGCATAGAACTGTTACCCATTCCCTACATAGAACTGCTACCCATTGCCTGCATTGAACTGCTACCCATTGCCTGCATAGAACTGCTACCCAGTGCCTGCATAGAACTGTTACCCATTGCCTGCATAGAACTGCTACCCAGTGTTTGCATAGAACTGTTACCCAGTGCCTGCATAGATCTGCTACCCAGTGTCTGCAAAGAACTGCTACCCAGTGTTTGCATAAAACTGCTACCCATTGCCACATAGAACTGCTACCCAGTGCCTGCATAGAACTGTTACCCAGTGTCTGCATAGAACTGCTACCCAGTGTTTGCATAGAACTGCTATCCACTGCCTGCATAGAACTGCTACCCAGTGCCTGCATAGAACTGTTACCCAGTGTTTGCATAGAACTGCTACCCAATGTTTGCATAGAACTGCTACCCAGTGTTTACATAAAACTGTTACCCAGGGGGGCGGAGCCTGATGTCCAGCGGGTAAGACGCTTCGCGCTGAAGCTCCCGAGAGGCCTACTTAGAATCCTGACTTAATACCTATACAAACTTACTATTTCGCTCCGGGCTGACCGGGGTACCTCGGGGGGGATGGCGGCCCATAAACCAGCGCGCTTGGACTTCGGGTCTCCTTCTTCTTCTCATGGAAAACGCTCCAAAACAGAGGTGTCCTCCCCACAGAAGATGGTTCCATTTCGGGAAAACCCCGAAATGCACCTGGAGATTTTAGAGGAAATACGCGGCGTGAAGGAATTGGTGCAGTCCAATGGAGAAGCGCTTCGAGCCATGCGAGAAGACTTTGGAGTGCTCCAGGACCGACTTGAAAGTCTCTCATTACGGCAGGACAATATGGCGGGGGTCCTCGACTCGCACGCGGTGCGCTTGGGCACACTGGACAAGGCTGAGCGCCAGATACAGAATCTTCAAAAGGAGTTAGAAGATAGCAATAATCGAGCCCGTCGCAACAATGTGAGGCTCATTGGAATACCGGAGGGGGTGGAAGCGGGAGACATGAGAGAATTCCTGCTCAAAACTCTTCCCTCCTTGCTGAAGATCACTTTTCATAGAGAACTGGAAATCGATCGTGCACACCGTGTTCCTACCCACATGGCGCTCAACCGAACGACCCCCCGGCCTATTATCTTTCGCTTGCTACGATATCAACAAGTGGAACAAATTTTAAATGCTGCCCGGGCGAACCATCATTTGGAATTTGAAGGTCACAAAGTCTCCTTCTTCCCTGATTTGGCAAAGCCTACCGTTGACCGTCGGAAGAAACTCCTTGCTTTTCGCCCTCGACTTCAACAGCTACAGGCTCGCTTTGGCCTGTTTGTATCCAGCGAAGCTCCGAGTGACTCTCCACAACCAAACCAGGACATTCGAAGATCCTGATCTACTATCAACATTTTTAGACTCCAAAGAAGCAGAGCAGATGCGCTAATCCAAAGACTTGGACTTTTATTTGCCGGCTCTGTCCGCCATTTTGAAGGGCCCGATGCGGCGGTCATAGTCAAGCACAGAGACTACCTGGACTTTCTTTCTTTCTTTCTATGACTTTTGTTTTTTGGTCTCCTATCCCTCCATGATGTGTGCCTCGGTCGGATTCGGAGCACGCACAGTCCTACAGGTTATGTGTTTTTTTCAATTTCGGCCTTCTCTGGGGCTTCTCCCCGCAGACACATGGTCGCCAGTAATTTTTGGGGTTCTGCTTCTTCTCTACCGCGCTGCGGTTTTTCTTTTTTAATGTGGGGCGCTTCATTGTATTATCTAAGCTTATTTTCTTTTATGCCATATGTACAGCCAGCTACAGTCAATATGAGGGACATTGTGAAATTATGTGCGCTATCATGCTCAGAATTTTTAACTTTTCTGAATGGCCTTATGTAAAATCTTATCACTCAACGTAAAAGGCATTAATAGTCCAATCAAAAGAAAGAAAATCCTTAGCTATCTTAGCCATGAGCATGCTGATTTAGCGTTTCTTCAGGAAACGCACTTAAACTCTGCTGAAACACTGAAACTCAATGCTAAGCCTTACATGGTGGCTGCCTATTCTCCCGCCGTTTCCAAACGGTGCGGGTAGCCATTCTGGTTAAGAAATCTTTGCAAGCTACTGTAATTGATACTAGCGCTGACAAGGAGGGTAGATGGGGGCCGTGTACACCTTAAGGTTGGAGATAGTGAATTCACGTGTATTTGCATTTATGCCCCGAATGTGGACAACCCTGCTTACTATGCAAGTATTGCGCAGTTGGCACAGGCCTCTGCCAATACTCCATTAATACTTGGTGGTGATTTTAATCAAGTGTTAGACCCTCTGATAGATAGACAGCCGCCTAGAACGAGTAGTCCACCCAAGAGTCTTGCTACCCTTACAGCTCTGATGCAAGATCTTGCGCTGGTAGATATATGGAGGCTGCTTCACCCCTCTGACTTAGAGTTTACTTTCTTTTCTGCCCCCCATCACTCCCAATCTAGAATAGATTTCTTTCTCATTTCCAAAGCACTGATTTCTCAAGTGGACACGGCTAGGATTCATCCTCTCCATATTTCAGATCATGCTGCCATATCTTTATCATTACATGTCACTGCGCGGGACGATTCTCCCCGAGCTTGGTTTTTTGATAGATCCCTACTAGGTCAAAAAGATTTTCAGGTTGATATAAAGGCCGCTATCCAAGATTATTTTCATTTTAACTCACCCCATGACACAGCGAGCTGGGCTTGGTGGGAGGGTTTTAAAGCATCTATCCGCGCAACTATAACTAGCTATCAAATTCGGCAGGGGAAACAAAGAAAGCAGCATTTACTGATTCTAGAGCAGCAGATACAAGCTGGGGAGCGTCTCCTCACGTCCCGTACTGACCCATGTATTTTACTCCGTTTACAACGCTTGCGTTTTCAATACAATCAGCTTTTGTACACTGCTGCTGTTAAAAATATTGAATCACAACAAGGGCTATATTATCGGGAAAATAACCGTGCTGGCAAATTATTAGCAAATGCCCTAAAAGGTCAAAAAGAAGCCAAGCGTGTTACCGCCCTCCGTAATCCGTCGGGGGGGGGGGCTTGGTCACTAAAGATATCGAAATCTTAGAACTCTTTCGTGATTTTTATACTCGGCTTTATCAATCTGAATGTGATTTTGACCCAGAAGTATTTGAACGCTTACTTTCAGGGGTACAACGACCGACCCTATCTGACGAAGATAGAGTGGCCTTGGACACACCATTTACTGTCTCAGAAATTCATTCTGCTATCAAAAAATGTGCCTCAGGTCGAGCCGCAGGCCCAGACGGTCTCCCTGCTGAATTCTACAAAACCTTTCACGCTGACTTAGCTCCAGTTTTGAAACTTTATTTCTCTGCTCTGGCCGAGGAGGGTTCTCCTTCTGGGTCTTTTTCAATGGCAAATGTAGTAGTTTTTGAGAAAGAGGGGAGAGACCCGCAACTAACAGCTAATTATCGTCCAATTTCCCTCCTAAACGCGGACTATAAAATATTTGCCACCATTCTCTCCACCCGGCTCTCTGATAGGATGTCTACCTTAATACACCCAGATCAATGCGGTTTCATTCCTGGTAGATCAACTGCTGACAATGCTCGGACTCTATGCCATGTACTGACTACCGCAGTTAATCTTGATCGCCCATTTGTTGGCCTCTCACTTGATGCTGAGAAGGCCTTTGATCGTTTAGAGTGGCCCTTCCTGTTTGCAGTCCTCCGCTGGTACGGATTCGGGGAAGGTTTTCTCCGATGTCTTCGCACCATGTACGCACAGCCTACAGCCAGTATATGTGCCAATGCTTTAAAGTCTCAGCCTTTTCCCCTTCAACGCGGCACTCGCCAGGGATGCCCACTGTCTCCACTTCTTTTCGATCTTGCCCTCGAACCCTTGGCTTTACTAATCCGGCAATCGGAGGAGATTCATGGAGTCCCCTTCACCCATAGGGAAATCAAAATTTCAGCGTATGCTGATGACCATATGCTTTTTGTCTCTATAGACTCAGTTCCGGCTGTCCTAGAGCAAATTGGTAAATACTCACAACTGTCCGGTTATAAGATAAATTGGACCAAGTCGGTAGCCTTTCCATTAAATCCTTTGCTTCATCAGGCCGATATGCAACCCTTCCCCTTTTTATGGCAACCTCGCATGGTCAAATACCTCGGGGTTCACTATTGTTCTCCTTTGGAAGACACTATCTCCTTCAATGCCAAAGACTTAACCTCTAAAGTCCGGGCGCTTACTCACCGTTGGACTCCTTTAACACTTACCTGGTGGGGTCGATTAGAAACCATAAAATGATGATTGTTCCGAAAGTGAATTATATTTTTAGAAATGTTGCCCTGTCTCTTACCTCGACGTATATATAAAGATATAGAGGGCCTTCTGACTAGATACTTGTGGCAAAACAAGACACCTAGGATAGCGAAACATAAGCTGCAAGCAGATAAGGAAAATGGGGGTGTCAGATTCCCTGATTTCCTGAAGTATCATCAATCTTTTCTTCTCAAACAAGGCGCTCGTTGGCTGGAAGATCCAGTACCGAGTAGACCTGTGTGGCTAGACATAGAAGAGGGCCTTTGCAAACCGATTCCTCTTACTTTTTCTTCCTGGTATGACTCTCCCATCAGACTCCCACTATCCACCAATGCTTTTAGACACCTTAGGTGCCTTTAATACTCTTATGCAATCTTTAGACTCCCGACTCTGTCCGTTAGACAAGCTCCCACTTTGGTACAATACTCGATTTCGAATACAAAATAAGCCGATGGCGTGGAGCCCCTGGTACACTAGGGGCATTTGGATTCCTAGTCAGTTGTTCCATGAAGGTCGCTGGAAAACTTTTAGTGAATTGCAAATTGAATTTGGTCTCCCAGCGAAACACTATTTTCAGTTGGTGCAACTTCAGCATTGCCTTCGGAGTGCTAAGGTGCTCCCGCCATCGGCCTCCCCTACACAAGGTTGGTCGGAGACTATCCGATCTATCGGTAGTTCACCGGGTGTAGCATCCAATTTTTACAAAACCTTATGTAATGCTATAATTAGAGATACCCCTATAGCGCAGAAAGCATGGGAGAGAGAATTGCATGTGACTTTGACCCCGGAGCAATGGAGCCTTGTCTGGAGTAGAGTGACACGGGTCTCCCGATCCGCCTCACTCACTCAGACACTCTTCTTTCTAGCCCACCGGTGTTTTTACACTCCTGACAGATTAGCCAAATGGAACACTACTCAGGGCAATAGTTGTTGGACATGTCATGCGGCCATTGGTTCACTACCTCATGTTATGTATGAATGTCCCGCACTACAGTATTACTGGCGTCGGGTCTGGGGTCGTATCCAGTCTATTTTGCACTTTCAAGAGCCCCTTTCTTGGAGGATAGTGGGGACTTCGCTCAGCTGCGGAGATCCCCTCTCTTCCAAAAACGGCTTACTTCCTTTTGGACTTTATGCTTGGCATTGCTATTTCCCTAATTACGAAATACTGGAAAAATAGCTCCCATCTGAGCCCCAATGAATGGTGGAATCATGTCTGTCTTTAC
Organism: Ichthyophis bannanicus; assembly: GCA_033557465.1. Lineage (NCBI taxonomy): Eukaryota > Metazoa > Chordata > Amphibia > Gymnophiona > Ichthyophiidae > Ichthyophis > Ichthyophis bannanicus. Next base: position 137,007,261 of record CM066044.1, read on the forward strand.
AGTAAATATGAACAAATACCTCGTATGTTTGCTTCCCCCAGTCAGACTCCTCATCATCGGTCTAAATGGAAGATGCTCAATGACTATGTACATTCTGCTAAATGCTCTCATCTGACTGTCTAAATTTGTATATATTTCTGTCCCATGATTATTCTGTATCGTAGATACTCTTTTGATTGTTTTGATGTATAATCACTGTTATTTGGAAGCGCTCACATGCTGACATAATCAGCTAGAGAAGAAGAAGCGTGGGGGTGGGGGGTAATTGGGTTTACTTTTCCTTATTGTATACTTGTTTTGTCTCCTTTGGTGTGTTGTTTCTTTTGTTTGTTGCAAAATGAAAATAAAAGTTTAAAAAAAAAACAAAAAAAAAAACTGTTACCCAGTGTCTGCATAGAACTGCTGCCCAGTGTTTGCATAGAACTGCTGCCCAGTGTTTGCATAGAACTGCTACCCACTGCCTGCATTGAACTGCTACCCAGAGTTTGCACATAACTTGCTGCCCATTACCATGGCCCCACATCACATTATCCTTCTCTTCCTCATCCTCCCCAACTGCCTCCCCTCTTACCAACACCCTCCCTCCTCTTCCCTCTAACCCCTCCCCTACCTTCCTCACTTCACCCTCCATTCTTTCCCCTTACCTGGCATCTGCTCATGAGCTTCAGCACACCATCCCCCGCATTCAACCAACCCCTCTCTCTCTAAGGCAACCCCACCCTCGCTTCCGCCGTACCATCTCCGCTTTACCTCGCTCTCTACTACTCCTTCTCCTTCTCTCTTCAGGCAACATCAACCCCAACCCTGGCCCCCCTCGATTTCTTTCTCACACTAAAAAGAGTTCCTCAGGTACCTTATCTAATCTCATCCACATCCTCCCCCCTTCCACCCTCCCTCACTCATCCCCCAATCTCTCATACAGAGATATCAACCCCAACCTTATCTCCAAAAAGAAATCCTCACACAACCTAACTGATACCAGCAATATCACCCCTCACTCGCCCCTCACTTCCCTTCTCTCAAGTCCCTTTTGGAGGCCACACACATCCAGACATAAACACCCACACCCTATTCCCTCTAAATCTCTGCACTTCTCTAGGAATAAAGCCTCACATTACTCTGATAAGAAAGCCTCACGTAACTTATCCATATCCCTCTCCTTCCTCCCTCCGCTCTTCCGTCCTCATGTGCCCTATGGAACGCATGCTCAGTCACTAACAAACTTCCTTTTACCCACGATCTCTTTATCTCTAATGCCCTACACCTTCTCGCCCTGACTGAGACCTGGATCCCCCCAGATGACACCGTATCCATTGCTTCTCTTTGCTATGGAGGTTACCAGTTCTCCCATACACCTCGATCTACTGGTCGCAGTGGTGGTGTTGGTCTCCTACTTTCTCCCTCCTGTCAATTCCAACCTCTTCTGCTACCTCAGTCACCCTCCCCCTCTCCTTTGAAGTTCACTCCAATTGCCTCCTCCTACCACTTCCCCTCCGCGTTGCTGTTATTTATCGCCCACCCGACAAATCCCAATCAACCTTCCTCACCGACTTCGATTCCTGGCTCTCCGCCTTTCTTGATCCCTCTTCCCCCACTCTTATACTTGGCGACTTTAACATTCACGTCAACAACCCCTCCGACCACCACGCCTCAAAATTCCTTGCCCTCATCTCCTCGTACGACCTCCAACTCTGCTCCATCGCCCCCACCCACATACACGGCCACTGCCTTGACCTAATACTCTTCTCCAATTCCTCTCCCTCAAACCTCCGCAACTCAATCCTTACCTCATCTGACCATCAACTTTTAACCTTTACTCCTCAGCTTCCATCATCTCAACATCGTCCAGTCTCATCCGACCTATTTAGAAACCTCCATAATATTGATCCCCTGACTCTCTCCTCCACCATGTCTCCATCTCACTCCTCCATTATATCCTCCAAGTCTGTCGATGAGGCACTATCTTCCTACAATGCTATACTCTCCTCAGCTCTCGATGCTCTTGCCCCACCCATCCCACGTCCAGTCAAATGATCTACTCCCCAGCCCTGGCTTTTGACACAACCCATTATCTACGCACCTGCGCATGTTCCGCTGAGCGTGCTTGGTCCAAATCCCGCTCCCCGGAGGACCTTCTATACTTCAAATTCATGCTTGGCTCCTTCCAGTCAGCCATAACACTTGCCAAACAAGACTACTACATCCACCTGACCAACTCCCTTGTCTCTGATCCTCGCCGTCTCTTTAATACCCTGAATTCTCTCCTCAAAGTCCCCCCACCCCCGGTCCCACCCTCCCATTCTCCCCAAATCCTAGCCAACTACTTCCATGACAAAATCCACAAGATTACCCTCCAACTCCCCACCCCCTCATTTACCTCCCCCTTCCTAATTCTCCCCCATCCGTACTTCCTCTGCCACCCTCTCCTCCTTCCCTCTGATCTCTGAAGAAGAAACCGCACTCCTTCTTGCCTCCTCCAAACCCACCACATGTTCATCTGACACTATCCCCACCCATCTCCTCCAACCCATCTCTTCCACCATTGTACCCATCATCTCTCATATCCTCAACCTCTCACTCTCTACTGCAACTGTCCCTGTTGACTTCAAACATGCTGTTATCACACCTCTCCTCAAGAAACCCTCACTCGATCCCACATGCCCTTCTGATTATCGACCCATCTCCCTCCTTCCCTCCATATCCAAACTACTAGAACGTGCAGTCCACCGCCACTGCCTAGATTTCCTCACCTCCCAGGCCCTCCTGGACCAACTTCAATCCAGATTCCACTGAAACGGCTCTCATGAGAGTTTCCAATGACCTATTCCTGGCTAAATCTAAGGGCCTCTACTCTATCCACATTCTTCTTGACCCCTCCGCTGCCTTTGACACTGTTGACCACAATCTTCTCCTCACCACCCTCTCCTCCCTTGGCTTCAAGGACCTGGTACTGTCCTGGTTCTCTTCCTACCTCTCCCATCGCTCATTCAGTGTATGCTCTTGCGGCTCCTCCTCCTCCCCTACCCCGCTCCACGTAGGTGTACCACAGGGATTCGTTTTGGGCCCCCTCCTTTTCTCTCTCTACACCCAAGCCCTTGGCGCGCTTATCTCCTCCCACGGCTTCTAGTACCATCTTTATGCTGATGACTCCCAAATCTACCTCTCTACACCTAATATCTCTCCAGCAATCCAGTCCAAGATCTCTGCCTGTCTCTCCGACATCACTGCCTGGATATCTCTTCGCCGATTGAAACTGAACATGGCTAAGACTGAACTCCTTGTCTTTCCCCCCAATTCCTCCCCTCCTCTTCCCCATTTCTCAGTCTATGTGGACGGAGCTACTATCCTTCCTGTTCCTTTGGCCCGCAATCTAGGGGTTATCTTTGACACCTCTCTCTCCTTCTCTGCACAGTTATAATGCCCTGTTCAATGTAATTTCAGTTTGTTCAATGTAAACCGCACTGATGCAGAATAGCGCGGTATATAAGAGAATGTAAATAAATAAAATAAATAAATATCCAGCATGTAGCTAAGACTTGCCGTTTCTTCCTCTACAACATTGGCAAAATCCGCCCCTTCCTCTCTGAACACACTACCAAAACGCTTATCCACTCCTTAATCTCCTCTTGCCTCAATTATTGCAACCTACTCCTTGCTGGTCTCCCCATCAGCCACCTCCTTCCCCTTCAATCTATACAAAATCACGCTGCTCGAATAATCTTCCACCAGCCTCACCACACCCACATTACTCCTCTTCTCAAGTCGCTTCACTTGCTCCCTGTTCAGTTCCGCATCCAATTCAAACTTCTCCTACTGACCTATAAATGCACTCACTCGGCGGCCCCTCAATACCTCTCATCTCTTATCTCTCCCTACATTCCCTCTTGGAACCTGCGCTCCGCTAGCAAACCACTTCTATCTATGCCATTCACCCACACTGCTAACTCCCGACTTCGCTCCTTTCACCTTGCTGCACCTCACGCCTGGAACAGCCTACCTGTGTCTATACACCAGGCACCCTCCCTGGCCCTCTTCAAATCCAAGTTGAAGACTCACCTCTTCACCATTGCGTTCAGATCCTGACTTCTATCCTTATCTTATCTTTATCTCCGTCAACTCTCATGACCATATTGTATTGACCCTACTGTGCCTTGCACAAACCCGACCAATGCTCTGTAATGTTCTGACTAGATTGTAAGCTCCGATGAGCATGCCTCTGATGGGCAGGGACTGTCTCTTGTATTCTGGTTCACTCTTGTTGGTTAGCTGTACAGCGCTGCGTGCGTGGTGCTCTATAAGTGATAAATAGTAGTAGTAGTAGTAGTAGTAGTAGGGGTATCCTTCCATCCTCTTTACTATTTTGGTGGCTCTTCTCTGTACCTTTTCTAATAATGCTATATCCTTTTTAAGATATGGCGACCAGAATTGCACACAATACTCAAGATGCAGTCACACCATGGAAAGATACAGAGGCATTATAATATCCTTTGTTTTATTATCCATTTCTTTCCTTATGATACCTAGCATTCTATTTGCTCTATTGGCTGCCCCTGCACACTGGGCGGAGGGTTTTAATGTTATCCATGATGACACCTAAATCTTTTTCCTGGGTGGTGGTTCCTAATGTGAAACCTTGCATCGTATAACCATAGTTTGGGTTTTTCTTTCCTAGGTGCATAACTTTGCACTTGTCCAAATTAAATTTCATCTGCCGTTTGGATGCCCAGTCTTCCAATTTATCAAGATCCTCTTGCAATTTTCCACAATCCTCATGGGTTTTAAGAACTTTAAATAGTTTTGTGTCATCTGCAAATTTGATAACCTCACTTATTATTCCCTTTTCCAGGTCATTTATGAATATGTCAAAAAGCAGCAGACCCAGCACAGATCCCTGGGGTACTCCACTAATCACCTTTCTCCATTGGGAAAATTGGCCATTTAGCCCTACCCTCTGCTTTCTATCTTTTAACCAGTTCCTTATCCACAAAAGTACACTGCCTCCTATCCCATGACTTTTTAGTTTTGCCAAAAGTCTCTGATGAGGGACCTTGTCAAAGGCTTTCTGAAAGTCCAGATACACTAAATCAACTGACTCACCTTTGTCTACCTGTTTATTCACACCTTCAAAAAAACATAACAGATTAGTAAGACAAGATCTTCCTTGTCTAAAGCCATGTTGGCTGTATCCCATTAAGCCATGACTATCTACATGTTCAGTAATTTTGTTCTTTATTATGGTTTCTACCATTTTTCCCGGTAGTGACGTCAGGCTCACCGGTCTGTAGTTTCCTGGATCAGCCCTGGAACCCTTTTTAAAAACTGGCGTTACATTGGCCATCCTCGCAGATTACTAATAGCAGGCCTGCAATCTCATATTTCAGTTCTTTCAACACCCTTGGATGTATACCATCCAGTCCAGGTGATTTGCTACTCTTCAGTTTATCAAATAGTTGTAATACATCTTCTCAGTGTATCGAAATTTCTTTCAATTCTTCCACAGTATCACCTTTAAATACCATTTCAGTCATGGGTAACATCCCTACATCTTCCTCAGTAAAGACTGAAGCAAAGAATTCATTCAGTCTCTCCACTATGGCCTTGTCCCCTCTTAGTGCCCCTTTTACCCTTCCTTTTACCACCAGGGCTAGATGTGACTGGGGCATACAAATGGACACAGGATGACTTTAGACTCCACTGCAGGGAACACTTGCCACACACTGGTAGTGATGGGGATCTGCAGCAGAACCCATCTCTAGCACCACAGGTACTGCGGACCTGATGCTGGGCGCCCATCCTTACCCTCAGGGTGACCACAGAACCTGTGCAGTGGCATGGTCTGTAGCTGCTCTGTGCCAGTATCACACACTGTCTGTTCTTCTTACCAAACTGAAGTGCTGGAAAGGTGCTTTCTCCATTTGGGGATCAGCTGTAGGCTGCTGTTCTGCATGTGTATTGCATCATGGGTACTGGTGGGGCTACCCTATCCTGGCACAAGTAGCAGACATTTTGTGTGGTGACCTGCGGTCTTTCTGTTTCCAGCCATCGCTATGCAGAGAACTGTGGAGGTGTAGCCTACGGGCTAGTACAATGACTCCCTAGGCAGGGGTCATGGGTTCAATTCCTCTTTGATCTCTTTTTTTATGTCTATCCGACTTAAATCATTTTCATGCTTGTAACAGTCACTTCTCTGCAGATCTGTGCTGCCAGCCCATAACACCCTCACCTCAGTTGCCAATCATCCTTCAGCCCATCTATCTGCCTCTGTCAGCTGTGCACAGTCCTGTCTTCTTGTGCAGGCTGCTACCCCATGTCCTGCACTGGTACCCTTTTCTGCAGTGCGGCTCTTCATGCTTGCCTCTCCTGTGCCTGATCTGCACGGCACCATTACTCCTCTGTCCTCCTACCACTGCAAATATCCTGCCACGTCTGCCTCCACTGGGGGACACGTATTCCCATCCTCTGCCACCCACTATCAATGGAGCACTTTACATTGGCAACACCCTGTGCATCAGTACAGCTGCCTCCAACATGTTTGTCTACTTTACCGGCTTCCACATAGGATGCCCGCAGATATGTCAGATCCATCAGCTACCACCATCAGCTTCCTTCCATCACTTGTTCATTGCCTTTCCGTTGTGCTCTATCCAGTGTTAGGGTTACAGCTGTTTTTATGCCTTACAGTTCATGCTTGTCAACTTAAAGCACCTTACATCCCTTAGGGCACCTTACATTAGGGCACCTTACAGCCCTTAGGGCACTTTAACTTAAGGTACCTTTCTTTATCTTTATCGTTATTTAGTGCTTGATATACTGCCCAAGCATATGCGTCAGGGCGGTGTACAATAAAATCAATTAGAAAAAGAAAAGAACGCCATTATTTGGATAGGAAAGAGAGGGATAGGAAGAGACAGAAAAGGACAGTTAGACAGGGAAGGGGAGAGAGAAGAAATAGCCTGATGGAGCGGAGAGATGATGGAGTGAGATAACCTTAGGGATCAGGGAGGTCGAATGCCTGCTGAAAGGGGCACTTTAACGTCCTTAGGGCACCTTAACCTAAGGTGCCTTATGTTAACGTGCCCTAAGTGCTTTAAAGTGTCTTAACCTAAGGTGCCTTAACCTAAGGTACCTTAAAGCCCTTAGGGCACCTTAACCTAAGGTGCCTTAATTCAATGTGCCCTAAGGGCTTTACGTTGCCCTAACTTAAGGCACCTTAGGTTAGGGCGCCTTACAGCCCTTAGGGTGCCTTGTCAGCCTTAACATGCCCTAAGGTGCATGCTTGTCACCTTAATGTGCGAAGTCCCGTTAATGTGCGTTAAACAGCCAAGACGCTCTGTTAACATGCGTTAAACGGCCCATTGCTCCCTTTACGCTGGAACACCCCCTACCTGCCCACTGCCTTATATGGCTTCAGGTACCTTAACGCTGCCCTTACCGCTGGTAACTTTACTGCGGTTTAGTAAACATACCCCTTAGAAATTTTGGGCCCAATATTCAAAAGGAGTAACGTGGTTAGCCCCTCCATGTTGTTCCCTTTATCCAGGATATTCAACAGCACTAACATGCATACCCCATTTCAGTGCAGGGGTGGCACCCGGCCATAACCAGTGAACAGCAATACTGAGCTGCTGCCCGGTTATGGCTATGTGGCGAAAGCAAGGCGCAGCAAAGGCTGGCCTAACTTTCGCTATGGAAGCTAACCAGGCAGCAGCTGAATATCGCCACTGCCCAGTTAGCTTCCTGCAAATGCAGGCAACCTGGATATTCAATGCCAGGGCCAGATATGACCCCAGAATTGGACATCCAGTTTTAAAGTTCAGCCACCGCTGAATATCAAGCCCTTTATACTTTAATGTCAGGAGGGTGCTCAGGCAGTCATGTTTTGATGTACTTTAGTAGCACCTAAATTTATCTGGCCACATTAAGCAAGTTAACTGTGAAAATTGTATTAACCAGCAAATTACTGGAACCTGCCACTATCACATTGGCCACTCAGTGATTTGATATACACAGATTTAGCCAGTCAAAGGGAAAGAGAATTGGATTTAGCTCACATCTTTTCTCAGATGTTCAAGGCAATACACATTCAGGTAGAGTAGATATTTTCCTGTTCCTGGAGGGCTTACAATCTAAGCTTGTTCCTGAGACAATGGAAGGTTAAGCAACATGCAAAAATCACATGGAGCTACAGTGTGATTCAAACCCTGATTTCTCCTGGTTTTAGCTCATTGCTTTAACCATCAGGTTAAAGGAGACTTTGAACTGGGCACCTTTAGCTATCTACCATGTCTTTTAGCCAATTATGAGTGTAAAGTTAAAAAGTAGGTGAAACTGGGGTTTATGTGCAGACATAGCCCTTTATAAAACTGCCCAGTGTATCTGTGTCTAAACTTATGTGCATTTGTTTATTAACTAGAGGAGCTCCTGGAACAGGGTTGGGGCAGAGTTTGAACTTGCACCCAGGGATGGTAATTTTTTAACAGGGTACCCATGTTGGGAGGGCACATAAGTGCATATAGTCTGCTTATTTTGTAAAAGCTTAAATGAGCATCGAAGCCATATTGCTACTAGGAATTCGAGAGCACCCTTTGTGGACCACTGACTTGGTACAAATCACTGTATAGATGATTTAAAATGGAAGTGATTGAGATATGTGGATTATCCCACTGGGAGGTGATAGGGATTGTAAATTGAATTATTTGGAACAATATTGGATCTTTAAACTAGATACCATTGTCCCAAAAGGTTTGAATTTTTAAGTGGAACAGTTATCTCTTCTCTAATTGGCTGCGAAGATCATGAGATGAATTTGTGTTAAATATTGGTGCCATCTTTATCAGGAAGAACTGGATGATATATTGATAGAGAAGCGTAAGTTGTGCGAAGTGTTTTGATTACAGCTATGCATGTGGGACCAGTGATGTGTTAAGATAGCCTGATACTGAGGTTCTTTTCTTCAAAACACAATATTCTATCAGCTATAGATATAGATAAGTGATTCTGATTTTGAAACTATTTATGAATTTGTCTATGGACTCTTTATACTGCTATGAAGCTTTTCTGAATGTTTCTAAAGGACTGATGATGAAATCTTGAGAGCAGTTGTGCACTGCAGCTCTCTAATATATAATTTATAAAACGAAGGTGCTAAGCTTTATAATACTCTTAGCTATTGAGCGGGATTGAGATGTTAGCTTTATTTTATAATAGTGCCTTTATAAAGTAGCTGACCAGAAGGGAGTGTAGTAGGAGTGGAGGAGTAGCCTGGGATTAGAAAGACCAGGGTTCATATCCCACTGACACTCCTTATGCCCTTGGGCAAGTCGCTTAACCCCAATGGCATTCCTAGCTCCCCTTGCAGCCAGCGCCTCCCCCCTCCCCCCATGGTGTGGTATGTACACACCCCCAGGCCCCATACATTGGAGACAGCACAGCAAACACCTACAAGACAGGTGGCTTGCCGTGCTGTTTCCAATGCAGGTCAGCTCTTCTCTACCAGCTGAAGTCTCCCTGAAATCAGGAGAGAAAAGCCAGCCTGGATTGGAGACAGCACAACAAGCCAACCATCTTGAAGGTATGTCTGCTGCACTGTCTCCAAAGTGTGGGCCCAGCAGGGGTGCACCCACTCCCAGCCGGCACCTGGGGCAGGCTGCACCTCCTGCCTCGCCCTTGGTACAGCACTGCTTAACTCTCCATTGCCTCAGGTACAAACTTAGAATGTAAGCCCTCCAGGGACAGGGAAATACCTGGCCGTAACTCACCTTGAACTACTGCTGGAAATGTGTGAGCTAAATACTATTGTTGTTAAGTGCCGTCGAGTCGGTGTTGACACATGGCGACCCGCTGGATAGTTCTCCTAAACTGTGTTCGGTCTTCAGTCAGTCATTGTTGAAAGAGTGGCACCCATAGCTACTGTTATTGTATCAATCCATCTCATTGCTGGCCTTCCTCTTTTGCATTGATCTTTTACCTTGCCAAGCATGATGTCTTTCTCTAATGTTCTCTCTCTTCGCATGATGTGTCCAAAGTATGAAAGTCAAAATCTTCTCATCTGAGCTTCTAAAAAAACCTTAGGTTTGATCTCCTGTAGTACTGATTTGTTCTTCAGGCAGTCCATGGTATACACAGTATTTGTTGCCAACACCATAATTCAAAGGCATCAATTTTCTTCCTATCTTTTTCACTGTCCAACTTTCGCATGCATATGACATTATTGAAAATACCATAACTTGAACAAGTTGAATCTTTGTATAGAGAGAAACATCTTGAATCTTGTCTTGAATCTAAATACTACTAATATTAAAAAAAAGTTCCAGTGCAAGGTTATACCTGCTCCACGGCAAGAGTAAATGTGAGAGCTATTTATAAATTCCCATGGAGTTAGCATGCATTGCAATGCACATATTTCCTGCCTAGTTTATAAAGTATGTACATAGGGGCATAAGTGGTGCAATATACCTTGGAAATTTAGGTTCAATCACTTATGCCAGCCCTAGGGCTGGTGTAAATGCCCACACCTAGATTTGTAAAGAACACATTCACTCACTTCTGATGGTCCAGAATACATCAGCTCTCATCCTCACGGAAACAAACAAACATGAACACATAACACCAACACTGGCCCAACTACACTGGCTCCCAATCAAGAGTCATGCAAGGTTTAAGTCAACAATTAATATATTCAAAATTCTGCAAAATTAATCAGTTGAGTCACTCAAAGATCTGATAAGAAGACATCCTGTAGGCCAACCAACAAGAACAAACTGCAAAACCATGTTAGTTACTCCAAATGACTTCTCCAAAACTAAGCAGACCACATCCAACAGGGCTATGTCACTTTATGCAACGAGCCTATGGAACTCCTTCCTGGAGGATATCAGAAATACAAATGATACCAAAGACCAAGGACCAAGGAAAAAGTTGAAGACATTCCTGTTTATTGAACATTTTGGTAGTATCACAGAAAAAAACCCATGTACTATCCATCCAATACAGCTGCGCGACTTGCTATGAATGCCCGTCGATCAGATCATGCTACTCCTCTCCTGTTTAAACTTCACTGGTTGCCACTCCATTTTCGGGTCCAATACAAAATATTAATTTTAACCCACCAGGCACTCTATTCATCAACTCCATTCTACCTTTCTAATCTTATCTCTTTACATACCCCATACCGCCAATTTCGCTCCCTTCATGCCAATCGCCTTACTCTTCCATCTCCTTCTCAAGCACACCTGGAACAGACTCGACATACTGCATTCTTTTTCCTCAGCCCAGCACTCTGGAATGCCCTACCACCTTCACTCCATTTAGAAACTGTTTATGTAACTTTCAAGAAACATTTAAAAACTCACTTATTTCAACAAGCTTTTGACATTAAAGAATGACTCCCCTTAGTTTGTCAATGTTTTTGCTGTTTTCTCTGCCTCTTTCCTGTCTTAACATGGCTTTCTTTTCTTTTTCTGCAGCAATGTTTGGATATTTTATTGTAAACCGCCCTAATGCCTTGGCGTGGGTGGTATATCAAATGTAAATAAAGATAAAGATCCACTCTGGCATTGGACAATTAATAACGGAATAATACTGCACAACCATGAAGCATGACCCCAAATTGTGAATAAGTTATGCTTGTAGATAAGTTATGAAAACTGTTAACGATTACTTGAAAAACCTTCTGCATGATGTGAAACCCCAGCCCCTCTGTAATGTTATAAAGTATTCGAGTTATTGAGCTGGATGTAAACCACTTTGTCACAATGTAGACAGTTAGAGTTCAGTGTAAACCACCTTGATTTAAGGAAAAGGTGGTATATAAATATTGTTAATTAAATAAATAAATAAATAAGTTGTAGTATTTTATAAATTGCAAAATGCTGACTCCTGATGACCTAGAGCCCCTACGTTTTCTTGGTAAGTAGAATGCCAGGCCTTTTTCCAAGGCAATGGAGAGTAAAGAGCCTTGCCCAAGGTCACTTGGAATGCCAGTGGGATTCAAACCTGGTCTCTTGGTCACCAGGCCATTAGGCTACTCCTTCACTATAATTATGATTACGTACATAAAGCGTAGTTACTCACCTGTAACAGGTGCTCTCCAGGGACAACAAGAATCAGTTCTCACATATGGGTGACATTGGCGCCGATGGAGCCCACGCGGAGCAAATCTCCAGCTTTCAAAGAAAGCCTTTGGGATTGCTACCATGCATGTGTGGTCCCCTTCCCACCCAAGGGTGCCATCTTGCTCAGTCAAATGACATAGCTAAAAAGACGGCAAAAATAAATGAAGATAATAGGACTGCAACTCCTAGGTGAGAAGGGAGGGTTGTGAGGACTGATTCCTGCTGTCCCCGGAGAACTCCTGTTACAGGTGAGTAACTACACTTTCTCCGGGAACAAGCACATCCTCACATATGGGACTCCCCAGCTACATGAACCTATAGTTCATACCTTTGTTCATACCACCCCCCCCCCAGTCTTGATTGACAATCCCCGAACATGAATCAAACCGCTGCTGATCGCTGGAAGTAGCGGTATATAAATGTGCAGTAAATAAATAAATAAATAAATAAATAGGCAAAAAAGGCTCCCCCATCGAGAGCCGCAAGCAGCAGCAGCAATGAAATCCGTATCACAGAGCAACAGGACCTCTGCGTCCAAAGGGACTAGCACTCTGGTAGCCTAAACACAGAAGGATCGGAGGGTTAGAATTGCCTAGACCTCGAAAAGGTTACGCAGCATGGCATGGCCAAAAGCACTGTCTTATTGGGACTCTCTGTCCAGGCAGTAAGGAGCTGCGAAGGTATGGACTGAAGACCAGGTGGCGGCCCGGCAGATGTCTGCCAGAGGAATCGAGTGCAGGTGGGCAACTGATGTCGCCATAGCCCTGACACGGTGCGCCATGACCCGCCTTCCAGCGGAAGCCTCGCCTCCTCATAAGCCCGGGCAATACAGTCCGCCACCCATGTGGACAGCGTACGCTTGGACACCGCCTCCCCCAGCTTACTGGGGCCGTAGGAAGCAAAACGCTGGGAGGCTTTCCAGTGGCCTTGAGTACATTGAATGTAGAAGGACAAAGCCCTCTTACAGTCCAAGGTGTGCCTGTGCCCGACTGGCGTGCGGTCTGGGAAAGAAGATATGGAGGACCACCTCCTGATTGAGGTGAAAAGAGGACACCACCTTCGGGAGAAATTTGGGATGCATGCGAAGCACCACCCTATTCTTGTAAAACCTGGTATAAGGCTTCTCCGCCATGAGGGCCTGGAACTCACTCAACCATTGGGCAGAAGTGAGCGCAACCAGGAAAACTACCTTCCAGGAGAGATAGCGAAGGTGACACGTAGCCAGAGGCTCGAAGGGCGGCACAGTGAACTGCCCCAACACCACATTAGGATCCCATTCAGTCACTGGAGGGTGAACCGGGGACTTAGACAGGAGTAGGCCCTTTAGGAAGCGGAATACCACTGGGTGGACCGAGAGGGGTTTCCCATCCACCTGATGGTGGTTCGCCATCAGGGCACTGAGATGCACTCTAACAGAGTTAGACTTGAGTCCCGCCCTGGAGAGGTGGAGAAGGTATTGTAATACTGCTGTAGTCTACAGACCTCTGACTAAAATTGAAGAGATTGATAACGAATTGATTATAGGTATTACCAAGATAGCCAAAAAGGGGGAAGTGATCATTTTGGGTGACTTTAGAATACCTGATGTGGATTGGATTACTCCTTCTGCACATCTGGAAAGAAGCAGAAAAATTGTAGATGCTCTCCAAGATGCGTTACTTAGACAAATGGTGATGGAACCGACCAGGGAAAGCTCAACGCTGGATTTAGTGCTCACCAATGGTGATAGCATGTTGAATGTCTGCGTGAGTGCCCCTGTGTGCAACAGCGGTCATCACACAGTGTGGTTTGAGATAAAAGCCAAGATACAGGCCAAACATAGCAAGCTCAAAAGTCCTAAACTTCAAAAAACACTGACTTCAATAAAATGGCCGAGTACCTAAAAGAGGAGATGACGGGGTAGAAGGAGATAAGGGAAGTGAAATTGCAATGGGCTAAACTAAAGGTGGCAATAAAAGGGGCAACAGATAAATATGTAAGAAAAGTAAATAAAAACAAGAGGAGAAGGAAACCTATTTGATTTTTCCAAAGAAGTGGCTGCTCAAATAAAGGCAAAAAACACAGCTTTCGCAAAATTTAAAAGCTTGCAAACAGAAGAACACAGAAAGGAATACAGGATCAAACTCAAAGAGTCAAAAAGAGAAATAAGGATAGCAAAATCAAAGGCAGAGGAAAAGATGGCTAAAGATGTTAAGGGTAGCGACAAAACTTTCTTCATGTATATTCAGGAAAGGAAGAAGATCAGAGTTGTAATTGCAGGACTCAGAAGTGCTGGGAAAGGACTCATGGAAAGTGATATTGAAAAAGCGAAATTGCTAAACAAATACTTCTGCTCTGTTTTTACTAAAGAAAATCCTGGAGATGGACCAGCTGTGACTCCCAAATATAAAAATGGGAATGAAGTAGATACCACACCATTCACAGAAGATGAGGTGTTAAAACAATTTGCTAAACTGAAAGTGGACAAAGCCATGGGACCGGATGGGATACATCCCAGGATACTGAAAGAGCTCAGAGAGGTTCTTGCAGGGCCGGTAAAGGATGTATTCAACAGATCCTTGGAAACAGGAGAGGTTCCTCAAGACTGGAGAATGGCTGATGTCGTACCTCTACACAAAAATGGTGACAGGGAAGAAGTGTCAAACTACAGGCCCGTGAGCCTTACATCGGTGGCGGGAAAAGTAATGGAGGTGCTCCTGAAAGAGCGAATAGTGAACTTTCTCAAAACCAAAAGGTTGCAAGATCTGAGGCAACATGGCTTTACCGAAGGACGGGCTTATCAATAAACTCAGTAGTTTGGGGATGGGTCCCAAGGTGGTAAACTGGATTAGCAAATGGTTGACTGACAGACGACAGAAGGTGATGGTACATGGAGCTCACTTGGACGAAAGGAAGGTGATTAGCGGGGTGCCCCAGGGTTCGGTCTTGGGCCTGGTACTGTTCAATGTATTTGTGAGTGATATTGCTGAAGGACTGAATGGAAAAGTCTGTCTTTTTGCAGATAACACAAAAATTTGCAACAGAGTGGACTCCCCCGAGGGAGTGGATAACATGAGGAAAGATCTACAAAAGCTGGAAGAATGGTCTAATGCTTGGCAATTACAATTTAATGCAAAAAAGTGCAGTGTAATGCACTTAGGTAGCAGAAATCCAAGGGAAATGTACACGATAGGGGGTGAGAGGTTGGTGTGCACGGTTCAGGAGAAAGACCTTGGTGTGATTATCTCTGATGATCTCAAGGTGGCAAAACAGTGCGACAAGCCAGGAGGATGTTAGGCTGCATACAAAGAGGGATTACCAGCAGAAAGGAAGAGGTACTTATGCCACTGTACAGGTCACTTGTGAGGCCTCACTTGGAATACTGTGTTCAGTTTTGGAGACCATATCTTGCAAAAGATGTAAAAAGACTGGAAACTGTTCAGAGGAAGGCAACCAAAATGATTTGGAGCCTGCGTCAGAAGCCTTATGAGAAGAGACTTGACCTAAATATGTACACTCTGGAATAGAGGAGGGACAGGGGAGATATGATTCAGACCTTTAAATACTTAAAGAGAAACGATAAACAAACAAACCTCTTTCAAAGACGGGGAAGCTGTAAAACTAGAGGGTATAACATGAAGCTACAAGGTGGAATGTCAGGAAATATTTTTTCACTGAAAGGGTGGTGGATGCTTGGAATGCCCTCCCGATGGAAGTGGTGGGGGCAAACACGGTGACGGAATTCAAAATGGCATGGGACAAACACAGCGGATCCCTTTACAGCAACAGGATAAAAACAAAATAAAATTGAATCATCTAACTTCTAAACCATCTAACTTCTGAACAAATAGGGGTGTCCTACATGCAGTGGTGGGTTCACCCCTAAACAGACCTGGTGAGGGGTGGCCTGCACAGAGAGACAGGTGCACCTACTCTTACCATATTGCTGGGCAGACTGGATGGACCATGCTGGTCTTTACCTGCCGTCATTTACTATGTTACTATGTTACCACGGCCACGGGGCAAGACACCCCCCCCCCCGGCTCAGTGCACCAAAGTGCAAATCTATGCTACTTAAAAGCATATGCCTGTCTGATAGATGCCTTGTGTGAGGCCAGCAAAACATCCTCCCCTTCCTTCGGGATGTGGAGCGGGGATAAAGTCACCATCTCAGCAGCCAAGCCGTCAGCGAGAGGGAGCCGAGGTTGGGATGCAGAAGAGATCCCCCCCCCCTTCCTTGGAGAGGAGTCATGGAGCGGACCCCAATGGTATGGGGGCCTCCACTGCTAGCTGCAGAAGCAGTGGAAACCACGGTTGCCTGGGTCACCTTGGACTACCAAGATGACCGCAGCTCTGTCTTGGAGAATCTTGAACAGAGTCTTGGCAATAAGTGGTGTCGGGGGAAAAGCATACAGAAGCCCCTCCGACCATGAGACCAGGAAAGCATCGACGGCCACCCTGGCGGGGTGCAGCTGCCTTGAGCAGAAATGGGGTACTTGGTGATTGTCCGGGCTTGTGAACAGGTCCACACCGGTTCCTCCCAGATTTGGAAAAGCCTGCTGGCAACTCCTGGGTCCAGCTGCTACTCATGCGGCTGGAGAATCCTGCTGAGTTTGTTGGCCAGCAAGTTGTCCTGGCCCGACAGGTATACCACCCTGAGGAGAATGCCCTGCCAGACTGCATAAGAGTACAGATCCAGGGCTTCCCGACAGAGGGCACAGGACCCCGTGCCTCCCTGTTTGTTCACATAGAATATGGCCACTTGGTTGTCCGTCTGTACTAGGACTGACCGGTGCCCCAGGCAATGCTGAAAAGCCTTCAGGGTGAGATGAATGGCCCACAGCTCCAAGAGGTTGATCTGCTGAGCATTCTCGCCCAGGGACCAAGTGTCCTGGGTGCGGTATCGCTCGCAGTAGGCTCCCCAGCTCAGCAGGGGGGCGTTCGTGGTGAGAACCCTTGAGTGATGAGGGGCCTGGAAGGGCATCCCTGCCTCCAAGTGCTGGGGCAACAGCCACCAGGTCAGGGACTGAACCAGCTGCCGGGTCACTCGGACTCTGTCCTGGAGATGCCCCGTGGGCTGGGACCATTGGTCCCTGAGGCACCACTGTGCTGTTCACATGTGGTGGCGGGCATCTGGAGTAACATGCACCATGGAGGCCATGTGCCCAAGGAGGCGCAGTAGATGCATGGCTGGTACCAAAGAACGGTGCTGTATATCCCTGGCTAACACCCCGAGCCTGGCCGCCCCTGTCTGCTGGTAGGAAGGCCTTCGACTGCAGGGTGTCGATCCTTGCCCCAATGAACTTCAGTCCTTGTGAGGGGCAAAGGTTCGACTTAGTGTAGTTGATAACGAGCCCCAAGTGTTGCAGGACCTGGGTGGTGTGTGCCATGGCCTGCTGCACTTCGGGGGCTGTAGTGCCCTTGAAGAGCCAGTCATCAAGATAGGAGAAGAGAAAGACACCCTAGAGCCTGAGAAAGGTGGCAACCACAGCCAGGCACTTTGTGAATACCCTGGGGGCAGAGGCTAAGCCAAAGGGAAGCACCCTGTATTGGAAATGATGGCCCTCCCACCACAAAGCATAGGCATTGCCTGTGGTTTGGGTGGATTAGGATGTGAGTATAAGCATCCTTTAGATCTAAAGAGCATAGCCAGTCTCCCAGGCTGAGGTAAGGCAGCAATGTTCCAAGGGAGAGCATCTTGAACTTCTCCCTCACCAGGAATTTGTTTAGGTTGCGCAAGTCGAGGATGGGCCTTAGGCCCCCCTGTCCTCTTTGGCACGAGGAAGCACCTGGAGTAGAACCCCTTGTCCTTGAGATGGTGGGGAACCAGTTCCACTGCCTGGTCCTCTCGAAGGCCTGCCAACTCCTTCAGAAGAAGGTCCCGGTTAAAAGGGAGACCTGAAGGGCTCTCCTGGGAAGTAGTGTGGAGGTACCTGGCTCAAGTGGAGGAGGTAACCCTCCCTGATCACCCTTAATGCCCAGGAGTCAGTGGTGATAGCTCCCCACCTGTGGGCATAAATAGTGAGGCGACCTCCTATAGGCTGCTGAGCTCTGAGTGGGAGAGGGGCCATGCTGCAGGAGTCAAAAGCTCCCTCCAGACTGGACCGGAGCCGGAGCCTGGGGCTTGGGAGCCTTCTGCTTATGCGGGCCATGCCCCTGTCCCTTGGCCTGCTGCCCTTGCTGGGGAACTGGGGAGGCCTGGTAAGGGGGGTAGTTTCGGTAAGCAGTGGACTTCCTTGGGTAAAGGGGCTTTTTACCCAAGCCCTTCTTTCGGGAAGGGGCAGTGGTCTTCTTGGAGAGCCTAGTCCTCGTCATGAACTCGGTCTCCAGCTCTGCAGCCTTGTCGGTCATGGGTTTGCCAAAGAGGTTTTCCCCCTGGCAAGGGACATCAACCAACTTGTCCTGTACCCACTGGTCGAGGTCAGATGACTGCAGCCAAGCTTGGCGGCGTGCACCGATGCCTGCCACAGCTACCCAGGCCGCCGACTCGAAACAGTCATAGGCCTCCCGAGAGATAAACTTGGAGCATTCACGGACAGCTTTGGGCAGGCTCTTGAAGCGCTATAAAGGTTCCTTGGAGAGACCAGCCGAGAACCCGGTGAGCTCCTTCACCGGGTCTCTCAGGTACATCCACATGTACAGCTGGTAAGCCTGGATCCGACAATTCAGCATCACGCCCTGGTAGCACTTTCTGCCGAGGGCATCCAAGGTGCGGACCTCCCTTCTGGGGGGCACCGAGAAGTGCATCTTCTGACTCTTCAGTCGATGCATGGCTGACTCCACAACCATAGAGTTGTGCAGCAGTTGTGACTTCTAAAACCCAGGGCTTCGACGGACTCGATACATCGAGTCGAGCCGTTTGCTGATCACCGGCGTGGACGCCAGCGTCTCCCACATGCAGAGCATAAGTCATTCCAGGATGGGAGGAATGGGCATCGTAAAGGTTTCCCAAGGGGGAGCCTCGTATTGGAGGATCTCGAGCTTGTCGGCTCGAGGATCCTTCTCGGACTCCGTTGGGAAAGCCAAGGCCTTGGACATATCCCGGATGATGTCCAAAAAACCCATATCCTCCGGTGGGGACTTTCTCCGAGGTTCAGACACCGGGGAATCGGACATCACAATAACGCCGGGTGTCCGGGAACTCCTCGTCCTCAGTTTCCCAGGCAGAGGCCTCCGAGGAAGACTCGTGGTGCTCCTTGTGCCTCGAGGGCCCTGGTGCTGCTTGCACCAACCCTGGCAGACTTGTTGGTGACGATCTCGGTCTTGATGAGCGGAAGGCCGAGCACAACCTCAGCCGAGGATCCACCCAGGCCCGCATGGCCTCGAAGATCGGCTCGGCCTCTGGGGTCGACTTCGATGTTGAACACCCTGTGGTCGGGGCAGAGGAACCAGACGTGCCAGACATCAGTGCCCACTGCTGTACCAAGAAGGCAGTGACACTGTGCTCCAAGGCCGCCATCCTGGACACCAGTCCCGGAGGCTCCGCACCCTGTGGCTAGGGCACTGACGCACTCGGGCCCGATGCCAGCTCCTCCAGAAGGGAATCCTCAACTAGGAAAGTGTGTACTTGCCTGGGCCGATCTGCAACAGGGTCCTTCTAAGGAATCTTGGCTGGACGCTCCCTCTCTGACGTTTCGGGCGGGTGTTCGGGGCTCCGCGACCGGCACCGGGAGGAGCCTGGCCGATCGGAGCCATCCAGAGATGCCACCTTTGAGGGTTTCTTCCTTCTCTTCAGTTCCCTTGAGGGAGACCCCCTCTCTGAGGACCCCCGATGACACTCGGGTTCGGAGTGTTCCTCCTGAGGTGTCGAGGCCTCAGACGAGGTCCTGGCTCTCGGAGGCATGGGGAATCCGGGAAAATTTTGTCGTGCTGCTGCTGACGGCTCCTCAAGGCCTTCGAAGACATTTTCTTACACAGGCCACAGACCGCCGGGTCATGGTCTGGGCCGAGACACCAGAGGCAGCAGTCATGTGTATCAGTTAGGGACATAATCTTCCCACACCAATCGCACATTTTAAACCTGTTGGTAGCCATGGGGGAAAAAGAACCGCAGCAAGGTCAAAGACCCTTCGGGCTACCAGTGAAGAAAAAAGGGCGCAAAGACGCCCAAAGAAAAATGTAAACTGTAAGAAAAAAAGGAATCGACCCGATACCAAGGCACCAAGGTCGGGGACCAGCGCAAGTCCGGAGACAAGCAAAAAACTACTCAAAAATCAACTTTTTCCGGGACAAAAACAGACGATGTCTGGTGGGCTCCGCGGAAAAAAGGAGACTGAGCAAAATGGCACCCTTGGGCAGGAAGGGGACCACGCATGTATGGTAGCAATCCCAAAGGTTTTCTTTGAAAGCTGGGGATTTGCTTCGCGCGGGCCTTATCGGCGCCGACGTCACCCATATGTGAGGACTGACTTCCTGCTTGTTCCCAGAGAAGTTTGTGATTCACCTACGCTCTACCCCTGGCCACGCCCACACCAAAAGTACACACCATCAAGCCAATGCTCATGATTACAGAATAGTACCTGACTAAAAGATATGTGCAAAGGGCCATCCCTCCTTTGTGTGTATGTGATAGTGCAAATTGGCTCATATACTATCACGCATAAAATTACACATATGCCTGCTGAGCCCACCCACCTGTCACCCATTCTCTATTCCAGGGAATGTCTTAAAGTTCAGATAACAATGAGCTGAATATCACTACTATACAGATAAATCTGGCAGTCGCCACACAGCAGCACCACCAGCAATCCAGATAGCGGTACTGAATATACTCGTACATAAATTATTATTTAAACACCATGGCCAGTATTTTAAAAACATGTACGACTATGATGTTTAAATAATGACCCACATTTTATGCATGTATACCCCAGCGATTTGATTAGCATCTACTTGAGCACATAAAAGACCCTCATATGCATGGGGTAATTTTTAAGGAGAAAACATGGGCATATTTTCCCTTTAAAAACTGGTGTAATTTATTTGCATACCTACTTGGGAGGTCTGTTACAAAATTATCCTCTAAAACTTTTAGAGACCTGTTTAGTAAACCACGTTACCAGGGTAGTGCGGGGTTAGTGCATTGTTGATTAGATTGTAAGCTCTGATGGGGAGGGACCATCTTTTTACATGTATCTGTATAGCACTGCATATGCCTTGTAGCACTGTATAAATGATTAATAGTAGTAGTAAATGATAATTACACTTACCTGGTAATTGTAGTTCCTTGAGTGACGACAGTTCAGTCCTCTACCTCTGGGTTGTCAACCTCCTCCTGCAGCTTGGAGACTGTGCATATCAAAATCGTGACATCACTGGATATAGTCTGCTGACCTCTCCCATCAGCCCCAGTGAACTATTGACAAAGCACACTCAAAGGAGCAACAAATAAGTAGCTATCCTCTAAACTCCAACTCTACACTGTAACTTAAACGTATAATGCAGTAGATACACATAACATTTGTTTTTAAATTGCGAATTGAATTTAGAAAGGATCTTCTTCTTGCACCTCACCCCTTCGCCTTATACAAAAGTAAAAAGAATGCCAGAGAAAGGAACAATACAGTAAAGCATGAGAAGCATTTACAGACCTTGAACACTCATACCTACCGGTAGTACTACCATTCCATTTTCGGACTACCCTCTGCCAACGATACCACCCCGGGCGGGAATGAGGACTGAACTGTCGTCACTCAAGGAACTACAATTACTAGGTAAGTGTAATTATCATTTCCTTATTGTTCCTCCAGTTCAGTCCTCTACCTCTGGGATGTAACAGAACAGTACTCATTGGGAGGGACCTTTCCCACCAGCCCTTAAAACTGCCGACCCGAAACAGGCGTCCTTCGCTGCCAAAACATCCAGATGGTAGTGCTTACTGAAAGTATGAAGGGACGACCAAGTAGCCGCCCTACAGATCTCCTCAGGCAGAACCAAACCATGTGCCACCCAGGAAGTGGCTTGTGCCCTGGTAGAATGTGCTCGAATCCCTGTTGGGACCAAACGCCCTTGTAGTAAATAAGCTGAAGTAATCGCCTCTCTAATCCATCTTGCAATAGAAGCCTTCGTCGCCGCCTCACCTTTGCGGATACCTCCGAACAACACAAATATACGGTCCGACTTGCGAAAGCTCTCAGAAACCTTCAAATATTGCCGCAGAACCCGTTTAACATCCAGATGACTTAGAGTACGATCCGAATCGCTGCCCTCCAGTGACCCTAGCACTAGAAGAGACACGGCTTGATTTAGGTGAAAAGGAGAAACCACCTTTGGCAGAAAAGACGGAACTGGACGTAACACCATTTTCTCTCCTGAAAAAGACAAAAGCGGCTCTCTACAGGACAACGCTTGCAGCTCTGAAATGCGCCTCGCCGAACAAATGGCCACCAGAAAAACTGTCTTCAATGTCAAATCCTTAACCAACACCTGGAGTAACGGCTCAAAAGGTGCTTTGGTTAACATCCCTAAGACCAAATTGAGGTCCCATGGCGGAACCACAGCCTGGCTACCACCTTCAAGAAACGCAATACGTCCGGATGAGCACCGAGTGCAACCCCTTGCACTTTGCCCCTGTAACAGGAAAGTACCGCCAGCTGCACCCTCAAGGAGCTGGTTGCCAGCTCCTTTTCAAACCCATCTTGCAGAAATACGGAGGGAATGGAAACCGTAGTTGCCCTAACTCATCGCTGTGAACACCAGTCCTCAAAGATACACCGAATCCGGACATACGCCAGAGACGTGGACTGCTTTCGCGCTCTCAGTAAAGTTGCAACAACCACCGCTGAATAACCTTTCTTCGCTAGCCTCGCCCTTTCAATGGCCAAACCGTAAGCAAGAACCGATCCACCTGAGGCATTTGCAACGGCCCTTGAATCAACAGATCCACTGACAGCGGTAACCTCCAGGGATCTCCGTCAAGCAGCCGAATGAGATCGGCGTACCATGGCTGCCTCGGCCAGTCTGGAGCCACCAGCAATACTCTGCCCCAGTGAGCTTCGATGCGCTGAATCACCCGGCCTATGAGTGCCCATGGAGGAAAGGCATAGAGAAGGCCCGTCGACGGCCAGGGCTGCATCAGGGCGTCAATCCCTTCTGACATCCTTTTGTGCCTTCTGCTGAAAAAACTACTTGCTTTTGCCGACTGGAAGGTCGCCATTAAGTCCATTACTGGAGGCCCCCATCTGTGGACTATTAGCACAAACACGTCCAGATGCAGCTCCCACTCCCCGGCATCCACCCGCACCCTGCTGAGAAAATCCGCCGTCACATTGTCATTCCCTGCAATGTGTGCTGCCGATATCGACGTCAGCCGATGCTCCACCCAAGTGAACAAAGCGTCTGCTTCCTCTTCCATGGCTGCACTTCCTGTGCCGCCCTGCCGATTGATGTATGCCACTGTTGCGGAGTTGTCCGACAGCACACGGACCGCCCGGCCCATCACCACATCCTCGAAGCGTTTATTGACCACACGCTCTCTTGAACTGACCACGTGCCTTGTGCGAACCGAGCTTCGCAGTGTGCTCCCCATCCTGCGAGACTCGCGTCTGTCAGTAATGGGAGCCACTCCGGCTGCTCCAGAGGCATTCCGGCCGACAAGGATCCCGGAAGCAGCCACCATCGCAGAGCCTGCCTGACCTTGAATGGACAGGGAAGCCGCTTGTGCAATGAATCCGACTGATGTGACCACCGGCAGAGCAGCGCTCTCTGGAGCAGTCACATATGAAATCTGGCCCAAGGCACCGCCTCCAGGGTCGCCGCCATGGTCCCCAGCACCCAGAGATATTTCCACGCTGTGGGAGCCGGATCAGCTCAGAACTGGCGAACCAGTTGCCGAAGGGCCCGAACTCAACGGTCCAGAAGAAACACCGCTCCTTCCTGCCTATTGAAGCGCACTCCCAGGTACTCGAGATTCTGGGATGGTACTAAGCGGCTCTTGGTCGGATTGACCACCCAGCCGAGACTTTGCAACAACTTTACTACCTTGTCTGTCACCCGGATGCTCTCGGCCTCGGACTTGGCTCGAATTAGCCAATCGTCGAGATATGGATGAACCAAAACACTTTCTCTTCATAGCGCTGCCGCTACCACCACCATAGCTTTGGTGAATGTCCGTGGTGCTGTCGCCAGAACGAACGGCAAGGCCTGGAATTGATAATGACCCCAGGGCAGCGCGAACCGCAGGAACCTTTGATGGGCCACCCTGATCGGAATGTGTAGGTACGTCTCCATAAGATCAAGGGAAGTCAAGTACTCCCCCTGCCGCACTGCTACAATGATGGAACGCAATGTTTCCATCCTGAAGTGGGGAACCCGCAGACACCGATTCACCCCTTCAGGTCTAGGATAGGTTGCAGGGCTCCGTCCTTCTTTGGTACCACAAAATAAATGGAGTATCAACCCGTGCCGTAGTCTTCTAATGGCACTGGGACGACCGCTCCCATCTGCAAAAGACGATCCAAAGTCCCGCGCACCACCAGGATTCGCTGTTGACCTCTGCAGGGAGACATCATGAAAGAATCCCATACGAGCCTTGCGAATTCCATAGTGTAACCATCGCGGATGATCTCCAGCACCCATTGGTCGGTGGTTATTTGGGTCCAAGCAGGGAGAAATTCCCATAGTCGCCTGCCTATCGGTTGACTCCCCACCGGGACATGTCTCCTTTAATTGTGGCTTTCGCCCTGCCATCGAGGAAGCGGTTGTGAAGCCCCTATTTGCCCTGCGGAAGCCACAAAACCCCTGGGCCCTGGAAGCAAATCTTCCTCTTTGGAAACCGCCCAGCCGGGAAGTATGGAATCTTCTGAAATCCCGAATTTGGCCTCTGGAGCCTTGTGAGGCCTTCCCTTGCTTGGGCTTATCCTCCGGGAGTTTCACACCCTTGGACTCCCCGAGGTCTTTGACCAGCTTGTCCAAATCTTCACCAAACAGCAACTTCCCTTTAAACGGCAGGTTACTGAGCCGTGACTTGGACGAACCATCGGCTGCCCAATTCCTCAACCATACTGACCACCGGGCAGCCACCACGGAAGCTGTACTGTTGGCTAGCGCACAAATTAAGTCATAATTCACATCTGCCAAATATGCTGTCCCTGACTCTAGCCGATCCAGCTCACGCACCTTTTCCTGCTCCAGGCGCGTAGATTGTCGTAATCGCTGGGTACATCTGAGACACACCCTCACCACCCAGGCCCCACAAATGGAAGCCTGTAAAGCATCTACCTTCCTATCCTGCGCATCCTTTAAAGCTGCGCTACCTTCCACCGGGATAGTGGTCTTTTTTGTGACCGCTGCTACAGCTGCATCGACCAGAGGAGATTTGAATTTCTCCCTGACCCCATCTGCCAAGGGATAGAGCCTGTTCATAGTCCTGATTCCTCTTAGACCAGCCTTCGGCTGATCCCACTCCTCCTGGATCATCCGGTCCACCACCTGGTGAACAGGGAACACCACCTGTGCCTGCCTCACCGCCTGAATGATAGGATCTTCCACGCCGTCTTCTTCGTCGCCTGGCTGTGCCGTAGCCAGATTGAGCATTTGAAGGAATTCCATGATAAGCGCCGTCAGCTCATCTTTCCGGAATACTTAAATAATCTTCGCCTGATCCTCCAGCTCTTGTATCTTTCCTTCTTCCAACTCTTCTGTGCTGTCATCATGCTCCCCAATTGGCGTCCTCTGCCTCTGGCCACTCACCTTCTGTAACGGAGAGCTCGCTCGGCCTGGGCCTCTTAGGGGCTCTCTGGGCCAACCTGTCCGCATCGCCTACCGTGGGAAGTTGCCCCTGGCTAACCATTGCCCCGGCCTCTGGAAGCTTTCCCTGATGCCGCAGGCAAAAAGCCTGATGCATAAGTTAAATGAAATCTTGGCAAATGTCCCCTAACTGGGACCCCGCCCCTACAGCCGAAGGTGCACTGGACGTGCCAGCGACCGCCTCCTGGTCAGCCCCCGGCGCTGTGGCCCTCAAGGTCTCGAGCTCGGCCCCAGGTAGGGACTCCTGGGACTCCTGCACAACTTTGACCTTCATCTGTTGCTTTACACTTGTAGAAACTAGTGCGCAACCCCGGCAGATCCTGGAGTCTGCGGCCATACCTCTGCGAGTATCGCAGATGACACACTCCGGACGCGTAGCCATAGAGCAGAGCACTGACTATATTCTTTATTTTTTTTTTTTTTTAGAAATGAAACAAGACAAATTAAAGGAAAATTTCCAGAGAGAAACTAACTTCCCCTTCCGAAACGAAAAACTATGAGTGACCCTGCCCTCCTTAAGGCAACTCCTTCTAAAACACCCAAAATAAATAATAATAGATGGAAAGCAGTTCCCATCAAGCCCCCAAGACTTACTTCAGACCCCGGGCCCCCAGACGCGACATCCCATGTCTGTAAATGCAAGCGCCGGCCACGCCGCGCACACATGGTCTCAAAATGGCCACCGCTCAGCGCGCCCATGAAATGGTGCCAAACCCCACTTCCAATTACAGCCGCGAGGTAACTTTTGATGCCGGCCCTCTCCCCCAGCGCCCGGCACTAAGTGCTGTTACCTGCTTACTGCTCAGTCTTCCGCATCAAGATTGGGAGCCTCCTGCCTGCGTGACTCCGCTCAACGGCACAGTGAGCAGGCCGCTGCTAGCGGTTTAAGCTCTGTCTGCCCTCTGCTCCAGTGGGTCTGCCCGCCTCTGAGGGAGACCGCCGAGGAAGACTGCTTACCGGCGAGTTCTCCTCCAGACAGGCAGGGAGGAGAGATCTGGCCCGGTGCACTTCAGAGAAATAAAGTACAGTAAGTACAGAAGACCGAGAGGGGCCGGTGGAAGCAGAAAGGCTTTTGATCTGCTTCCCTTTTTTTTTTTTTTTTTAAAAGTGACAGGGCTCCGGGTCAACTATATCAAACAGAACTCAATGTTCAGATCAAATCAAAACCAACAAAACAAATCTAACTAAACCTAGCTACTCTAAGAGTTCCTTATCAGCCCTCGAGTGAGCCCAACTCTCGGCTCACACGTCCTCCTGCTGCATGGAGACTGGAAACACTGGGGCTGATGGGAGAGGTCAGCAGACTATATCCAGTGATGTCCCGATTTTGACATGCCCACTCTCCAAACTGCAGGAGGAGGTTGACTACCCAGAGGTAGAGGACTGAACTGGAGGAACGATAAGGAATACTAGTTTCGGCACCATTCTAAAAAGAAGCGAGGAGTTCCCGTACTATCCTGTAAGCGTGCATCAGGGCGGGGCTGGTGAGACAGGGACATTCCTGGCGCATCGCATTCAGCGCGGGCATTAGTGGCCCACACTAACTACACTTGACGCTGCAGGTGTGAGTGCAACTAATGCCATCTCAGTGGATAGCATTAGTTGTGCCCACATGTTGACTGGCATGTGCTAGGTCCATGCAAATTGCAGGGGTTGGAAACACATGTCCCCTGCTGTTATAGCCAACCCCCCACATTGGTAATGGAGCCTACACATGTGTTACCAGCACAGGGAATCGTAAACATGCCCCTCAAAGCTTTACCTCAAAGTGATTAAAGTTACAGAAAATAGTTCTGTAGCAGGAATGCCTGACCCTTTCAATGCTGCTTTTCAGTGTCACTCCCTTGCAATACATTAAGCAAGCTCGGCATTTTCTAATACTCGTATACATGTTTTTTTCCCCTGGAGGGCTAACTCTGTAAAGCTCTGAAGTGGGCAAAATTTATTAAAGAGACAGCTGTGCCTTCCTAAGAAGAATAAGTTCATTGATCATTAAAAAAAGAAGAAGATAGCATGTGTACCCTAGGGCCCTCAGGTAAATTTTCTTCTGCTCATAATTTTCTACTAAACAAATCTGTTTGGGGCTTGGAACCTTAATACTAAACAAAAAATGGATTTCTTATGAGAAAAAGCAGTTCTCAGATACCAAAAGGCATGAAGTAAAATACTTAAATGGAAGCACAGGCCATGAAAGCTACCAACAGTCACAATTTCCTTGGCCTATCATCGTGTTATCAGAGCTGTAAATCTGATTTATCAAGCCAAAGGTCTCAGAAAAAAAAACACGGGGAGGGGAGGAGGCATATTCACTGGCGGCAGCTAGGTAAAAAGAAATGTCTAGCCACCACTGCTTTAACTTAAAGCGGATATTCAGCGGCGGAACATATCCGGTTTCCACCATTAAACATCCAGGTTGGCCAGCCACTAGAGACGCTATCTGGATAGCACTAAACGGTTAAAATTAGGATAGCCATTCACCTGTTCTAACTTTAACCACTTATGCTATCTGATTAGCGGCTGAATATCACTACTAACTGGATAGTGCCTCTCTTCGCATCGTGCTCTGCTCACAGACCACCCCAGTTTTAACCGGGTGTTTTTTCAGTGGTTTGTAGGGATATTCAGCAGCACTAACTGGTTAGTGCCACTGAGATGACCATGTTTAGCCGTTTTATGCCTCCGCCCCCTCCCCACACATCTTTTCTTTCAATCCATGCCAACCCATACCTTTTCTATATCACCTGCTAGAGCGTTAGCCCAATAATTTCTTTAATATGAAAAGAAGCACCAGGGCATACTGGAATGAGTGATTGTAAATAAAAGCTGCAAATACTTTCTCTGATGATATTCATTCATTTGCATACATAGAAGATCTCCTAGGCCCCGAATTTTCCTGATCACCTAGAGAAGTGATGGCTAACCTTTTTGAGCCCGAGTGCCCAAACTGCCGCACAAAACCAAAGAATTTCCTCAAAGTGCCAGCACGTCAATTAAACCTTAACAACAAGATTTTAGTATCTAAAAACTCTTTATAAAGTTGCCTGAACTATGTAACATCATTTGTAAAGGTTGGAATCTTTGTATTGTCAGAGAATCAATTTGATTCACAATCCTTTGGTTTTCATTTCAATTTATTGGCAATTTATAATGTTTTAATGATTTCATTCAATTTAGAAACAGGTAGGCAATAATTAAACTGGGAACCCCAAAAGCCAAACTTGGAATGTACAACAACACTGTAGAAATAAAACTATAAATTAATTTCCTCTTGTACCAAACAAAGCACAGACGTTAATGATGCACATTTCCCAGAGGTTTCATATTCCAGTTAATAAATTCAAAATAAAGAGATATTTCTACCTTTTGTGAATTTTTTTTTCAGTTGCAATTGCTCCAGCCACTTTCTTCTGGTTTCTTCATGTTTTCTGCTAACTGTCCATCGTCTGCTGTCCATTTGTTCTTTCTTCTCTCTTCTAGTTTTTTTTCCATTCTCTCTCTCTACATCTGCTTTAACATACTAATCTTTCTCCTTTTGCTCTTTCCTCATTCCTATTTCATCCACACAAATTTTACCCCTCCATCCTCAATCCCCACTTACTCTCCCAATACCAGGCCAATTGTAGATTTTCATCCCTCCCACACAAAATATTTTTCCCCTCTCCATTTTACTCTCCCAGCCCCATCCCATTCTAATCCTCCCCCAACATCAGCTCCCTTCTAGTTCCAGTCTCACCCAGCATCCATTCCCTTCTAGTCCCTGCATCAGCCCATTTCCTGTCCTAGCCCACCATCAACCCATTTCCAGTCCTAGCTCCCCCATCCATTTTCAGTCTGAGTCCCTTCATCAGCTCATTTCCAATC
Organism: Ichthyophis bannanicus; assembly: GCA_033557465.1. Classification (NCBI taxonomy): domain Eukaryota; kingdom Metazoa; phylum Chordata; class Amphibia; order Gymnophiona; family Ichthyophiidae; genus Ichthyophis; species Ichthyophis bannanicus. The sequence continues at coordinate 137,036,960 of CM066044.1, forward strand.
CTAGCCCCCCATCAGCCCACTTCTAGTCATTTCCTAGCCCCATCATCAGCCCATGTCAAATCATAGCGCGCCTCCACTCAGTCCCAGTAAGCCCCCCCCCATGAGCCTACTTTCAGTTCTAGCCCCTCCATGAGTCCATTTCAATTCAAGCCCCCACCACAGCCCATTTCCAATCTTAGCTCCCCCCAACAGCCCATTTCCAGTCCTATCCTAGCTGCTCCATCAGCCCATTTTCAGTCCTAGCTCCCTTCCCTCACAGCCCATTTCCATTCCAAGCTCCCTCCCCATCATCTATTTGCAATTCAAGCCTCCCCTTCCACTCAGCCCATTTCCAGTCATAGCAACCCCCCAACCCATTACCAGTCCTAGCCCCCCATCAACCCACTTCCAGTCCTAACCCCCCCATCACCCCATTTTCAGTTTAAGCCCCCCCCTATAACCCATTACCAGTCCTAACCCCCCCATCAGCTCACTTCCAGTCTTAACCCCATCAGCCCATTGCCAGTCCTAACCCCCCCCCCATCAGCCCACAGCCCATTACCAGTCCTAACCACATCAGCCCACCTCAAGTCCTAACCCCTCCCCATCAGCCCATTTCCTGTCCTAGCCCCCCCCCATAGCCCATTATCAGTCCTAACCACCCCCCATAGCCCATTAGCAGTTCTAACACCCCCATCACCCCATTTCCAGACAGCCCCCATCAGTCCACAGCCCATTAGCAGTCCTAACCCCCCCAGCCCATTAGCAGTCCTAACAGCCCCCCCAGCCCATTAGCAGTCCTAACAGCCCCCCCCCCCGCCCATTAGCAGTCCTAACAGCCCCCCCCCGCCCATTAGCAGTCCAAACAGCCCCCCCCCAGCCCCAGCCCATTAGCAGTCCTAACAGCCCCCCAGCCCCAGCCCATTAGCATTAGCAGTCCAAAAAAAAAAGCTGGCTCTCTGGCTGCCGCTGCCACCGCGGCAGAATGCAGTGTCCCGCGGGGCCCCCTCTGCGCCGGCTGAGCCCTCTGCCCGGCTTTCAGATTCGCGAAGGGAGAGTGTCTCTCCCTCGCGTCTCTGTTAAGCCCACAGGGGCTAATGGGAAATTTCCCATCAACCCCTCGCGTCTAAAGGGGCTGATGGGACATTTCCCATTACCCCCTGCGTGCTTAACAGAGACGCGAGGGAGAGACACTCTCCCTTCGCAAATCTGAAAGCCGGGCAGAGGGCTCAGCCGGCGCAGAGGGGGCCCCGCGGGACACTGCATTCTGCCGCGGCGACAGCGGCAGCAGCCAGAGAGCCAGCTTTGTTTTAAATGTAATTTTGAGGAAAGCACACTCACCTCCCGCCGCGCCGCATATTTTAATTGCGGACCTTCCCGCGTGCCAGCTGCAAGGCCTTCGCGTGCCACAGGTTCACCATCGCTGACCTAGAGTGCTGAAGAACTTTCATGTCACTGTTTAATAGCAGCGGTGAGCCTCTGATTTTTAAATGCTGGCCATAGTTTTTAAAAATAATACATATATTCAGTGTTGCTATATGAATAGTGGGTGGCACTGAATGTACATATAAAGCAGCCATTAATGCCAGCTGCTATGCATATTTCTGTGTGGTTTAATTTAGAATAGCTTTTTTTTTTGGTCTAAATTAAACTCCATTGATACAGACAGCAGCTGAATACTGCCACTTTCCATATAGTTGGGCACTCTACCTTTGCTGTACTCTGATACAATCTGTATAGTTCTATGGTGATTACAGAAATTTTCCATGGCACTAATTGGACAGTACCATCAAAAAATCATCCAAAACAGTTTTTGTAACTTTTTCTTTTGTTGTATAATCAAAAATAAAAAACAGGGGGGAAAGACCTCAGAGTTGTTCCTCACACATAAGACAATCTTAATTTAGCTTAGAGAGTTTTTCCTCATAGGTCAGAAAAACCCTTTGTTTTAATCTATAATTTTATTTAAATAATATACATATCATCTCATTTAGAAGTGTTTATCATTTATCTTAAAAATATCTTCCAGCCAGCATGTTCACACTCGACGTGGCCGCGTTTTGCACAGAAGCTGCATCAAGAGTGTGTCAACATAGTCTCAAGGGCTGCGAATATGTTCTATAATGAATATACAACAATTAAATCACTCCATCAACACAAAAATGAAAATACTAGAGTGCCCCATTAAGCATCTCAGAAAAACAATATATGGACAGTATGTCCATCTATGGAAAAGATATATAGATAATATCTTCGTTTTGAGGAATGGTTCTTTGGAACAATTACGAGCTTTCCACTCGTGGCTGAAAAGTTGCAATTCAAACTTGCATTTTGAGATGTCTGTTGATGTGAAGAGGATAACCTTTGTGGATGTTGCAGTAATTCAAACTGAGATGGGTTTTTAGACTACAATGTATACGAAGCCCACTGATCGAAATTTTTATCTCAGCTATAGCAGTAGTTATACTAAGCATCTTAAGGACAGTTTACCTTTCTCACAAATATAGCGTTATTGACACATTTGTTTAGATGTTTTTGAATATAAACTGCAAGGATGAAAATTCAGTGGAAACCTTCAACTGTGGTCAGGAACGCCTATAAAAGAGCACTTTATAACAATAGAGATGATCTGTTAAGAAGGACTAATAATCGCTGGGAATCAGATCTTATGACGTGTTTTGAGATATTCATCTTTTTCACATAAGCTTTCATCTATTATCAAGAAGAACTGGTCTATTTAGAGATTACATGACTGTTTTCCTGGACAGTTATTGTTTGCATACAGTAGGAATAAGAATCTGAAGGAGTTGCTGAGCCCTACTGATATCACCTTCAAGTTTGATGATTATATAAAAATAGTGGGACATTTTAAATGCAAATCATGTGAAAATATGGAGGAATCTGATTCTTTTTTTGGATCCACCGACTGGATGAAATTACACTTTGAAGTATCACACGTCTTACTGACCATGTTATCTATGGGATCCAGTCCCCATGTGCCAAATTGTACATTGGTAAAACCACTAGACTTTTGAAGGTTAGAATCAATGAACATAGATACAGTCTTCATCATAAAAAAGAATCTGCACTTTTGGTTCAACATTGTATTGACAATTCTCATTCACTTTCATCATTACAAATCATAGTGATTGATCATGTTCCCTTCTCCATCAGAGAAGGGGATCAGAATCGACAATTACTTCAATTGGAAACTAAGTGAATTCTTTCCTTCCATACTTTACATCTGGATGGGCTTAATTCATCAATAGATTAATCTGTGTTTTTTGAATAACCAGTGAACTAATACGGGTGAGGATTGATGAAATCTGCTCAATGATAAGTAGTGATTAAGCCAGAGAGATCTGATACGTAATCTGTAAAAAGATTACGGATGATAGGAGACGCCCTATTGGTTCCAGTTCTGTTGTGATCATGCTATCCCTTCTAAATGGGTTCAGGGATGATAGCATTTTGAGCGTCACTCAGGAGACTTGACTGTTTGCCATCAGTGTTTCCAGTATCATTTTAAAGGAAGAAATCAGTGCACCAAATTCATGACGTACTTTTCAAAGCCTATGTATTCAATATTTTGTCAGCATAGTGAATCATAGTTTTTTAGTTTGTGTCGCTTTATATTTGTAAAGCGACACAAACTAGGAGACAGGCCTTTTTGGCTCTTAAACCTAGGGTGGTCGCTCTTTCCGCTACATTTTTTCTTAGATACCCTTGTAAATGTTTGGTTTCATTTCAGGGTTCAAAGTTTGTGTTTCTTGATCCCTCTCAGTTGGAGGTATATCTTTCTGATAAGGAGCGACATGGTAATAAGTAATAAATAACTGGAGTGGGGTGGGTTAGTTTAAAGCTGCCAGTTAAATTTAGAGTTTTGCTCTATCTTTTTCTTTTCTTTTCTTTATTCCTCTTTTTAGTGTCTCCCCATATTGTGGGCTAATTAGATGTATTGCTGTTAATTGTCCTTTTTTGTTTTATATTTGCTTATATGGAACATCTAAAGTTTCCTTTTGCTTGCTTTTGTAAGTTTTGATGAAATTTTCAAAAATTAAAAAAAAAATCATAGTTTTTTTGCCATTTTTAAGTGGCGTTAAGTTGTGATTACCCGTACTTCAGCTCGTTTGGCCATTGTAAGTTATGACCTCATGGAACACTCTTTATCAGTATATTATAAATGCATGAATATAGTATAAAAGCAGCTAGTTTGGATTTTGAATGGCTTCATTAAATAGAGGATCTCCAGCAATTGTTATTTTGAGATGCTTAATGAGGCACTCTAGTATTTTCATTTTTAATAATGGCGTTTATGGATTGATTTAATTGTTGTATATTCATTATAGAATATATTCACAGTCCTTGAGACTGTGTTGACATACTCCTGATGCAGCCTCTATGCGAAACACAGCCACATCGAATGTGAACATACTGGTTGGAAGATATTTTAAGATAAGCGATAGTCGCTTCTAAATGAGATGATATATATATTATTTAAATAAAATTATGGATTAAAACAAGGTTTTTTTCTGACCTATGAGGAAATGTTCCCTAGGCTAAGATTGGCTTATGTGTGAGGAACAACTCTGAGGTCTTTCCCCCTTTTTTTTTATTTTTGAGTATACAACAAAGGAAAAAGTTATAAAAATTGTTTGGGGTAATTTTTTGACAGTATAGTTTAGTATTGTCACCAACAATTGCCTTGAGTATGGTGATTATTTGGACAGTGCCACTTAAAATCTACTGTATGATTAGGGGACTTGTACATTTATTGGCCATCTTTGAATATTGAGTTGTTTATTTTTATGTAATTAGGATAAATTTCATTGGGGCAGAGTACGATGGTGGATACTAATGTGCCTGCTTCTACCGCTCTGCACTACTAGCCAATCTTACACCAACCTATAGTAGATGGGGAAGCAGAAAGCAAAGTGGAGAGGCTACCCCATATCAGTGGTCCCGTCTTTTCCACCTAGAGCCATTGATACTTGGAGGTCTGAAGAATGGCACCAAGCCGGATTGTCAGGGAGGTGATGAGCTTTGAGATTCAATATTGTGGCCTCTCCAAAAGACGATCCCACTGCCACCACCTATACCATCAACACCACTGGAGACCAAATAATGATGTCCAGCACCAACAGATCAACTAGGTATGTATGGAACCAACACTGCACGGCGGGCTGAAAAGAGGGTAATTCTGTGACTATGAAAAAATGAAATATGTATTTTTGTACTTTCACTGGACTCCCTTGATACAGTATGATCAGTCATGCATAATGAGGGAAAGAGGATGGAGATGGACAAAGAAGTCCAATTGGAGATAGTTGGTCTCTCAGTAGCCATGAGTTGCATGGTTCTTCCCATTACACAGACTCCTCTTAATGTCTCATTACAAGACATTTGGGCTGCCAGAGCTCAGATAGAGACTCCTCTCCATACTTTTCTTTTAAGTTACAGTTAAACAATTGCAAAATCAAGAGATGAAGTGGCACATTCTGATTGAATTTAGGGTTGTGAAAAGACTTTAGAAAAATATATAACATGAAGATTACATCTCACTGAATTATTCTTCAACATCTCCATTTTGGAGATAATTTTATAAGCATTTTGTGCATTTAGAACAGCTTTTATAGGCTCAAATAAGTGCTTATAAAATTGCCAGGTGATCTAGGCACACAAAAGTAAGCATTAGGAAAACACAATACCTACTTAGTACCTCAGGTTTACCACTGGGGGTCATTGGTACCATTTTGGATCCTCCGGTGTGATGAGCAGGAGCGAGCGAGCATTGCTTGTGCTCCCTCTAACTACCAATGACTCCTGGTAAGCTTGGCATTAGGGATTGGGATGGGTAGTCTGCTGGGGGGATTTCTAGAAGGGGTTGTATTTATTGGGGAAGATCCTTGAGGGCTTGTCAGATTGGGATAGTAGGCTGGGGGGTCATGGGAGGGATGACCTCAGCATTCACAACTGAGCCTGGTAAATTGTACCTTTATGTTTAAATCGATGGAGATGATGGAATTTGGCCCTGGGTTCTTGGCTTGGATTTAAAAACTCTATGCGAGCCCAAAGGCTTGTAACAGAGTGAATGGGGGTACATGGAGTTCTTCACGTTAGGGTGGGGATATCCTCTCTTACCTCTGCTATTTGCACTCTCAATGGAACATTGTGTTGCCAGGATATGAATGAATGTGGATTTAAGGAGGATAGAAGTTGGGCGACAAAAATATAGGATCTGGCTATTTGCAGATGATACCCTCTTCACCATATCAAGGCTACCTATAACACTACCTATATTGATGTGGGAATGTTGGAATATGGATGCCTAGCAGGGTTCACTGTGAACATACAGAAATTAGAGATATTGAGGATATATCTGGACAGGCAACTGGAGGAGAGGCTCAGGCAAAAATTTCCCTTAAATGGGCTACCAATAGCATTACGTGTACCAGGGAGTACAAATTACTAAGGAGCATTCAGCCCTTTTTAAAGCTAATCATCAACCCATTATGCAGAATTTGGATAATGAGTTAGACCAGTGGTCCTGGTTTCAACTTTCTTGGCTGGGTAGAGTTTAAAGCATTAAGATGACAGTACTCCCAAGGTTTCCTTATCTGTTTCAGATGCCTCCAGTGAAGCTGCCCATAGGCACATTTTTGTACTCTCCATAGGAGGCTTTTAAGTTTAGATGGTGTTCTCATCCTCCAAGTGTGGCAAGGAGGGTAAGATACTGTACCTCCTCAACTGGAGGGAGGGAGTTGTGCTTCCAGACTGAGAAATATTATGGGGCTGCCCAGATGAGTGCTGTGTGTGAGTGGCACAAGCTAAATAGTGGATGACGATAAGAGGAGACCTTTGGGGGAGTACCAGTCTGGACTATATAGCTTGGATGGGTAAAACAGAAGAACCAAGAAGTCCTTATGTGGCACATAGCCTATGCGTTTGGGGAAAATAGAAAAAAAAGGAATTGCTGGAGGGACATACAAGATCATTGTTGACCCCTATAAGGGAAAATGTAGAGTTCACCCCAGGGAGGGGAGTTAGGATGTTTAGTAGGTGGGAGAAATAGGGTTGAAAGCGGGTGGAGGAAAAACAAAGGGACACCCCAAAGAATCACAAGCAAAAAAAGGAGCAGGGGTACCACTACTTCAAAAAAATCCTTTATTAAGCCCGAGACAGCCATGTTTTGGCAAAATTGACTGCATCAGAAGGCACCTTAATATAATGTACAAACCATAAAAACAATAATATAAACATACATATAAATATAGCATATATGTATATAATGACAATTATGTATGTAGTATAAATATATATATGAAAGGTAAATAACATATCAGCCATTTCAAATGTGAGAGAATAAAAAATATTTAAAAAAGAACATGAAAATATATAATAAATAACTATAATTTGTCCATATCTTGTGCATTATGTGGTAGGTGATTCATACAACATATAATGTGCAAGTACATGTACAGTAATATACCAAAACCAAAATTAAATTTATAAAATAACCTAAAGGGGACATATGAATTATGTAATAATGGTTGTATATATCTCTCTCATATACAAAAATATATAAAAACAAAAATCCCAATATATAAAATATAAAATCCACTCCAATAATCCACATCTCAACTTGGTAACATAAATGAATAAAGTTAAAAGGTCATATAACATCTTAACATACAAGAATAATTAAAAAGGAAAGAAAAGATAAGCAGTTATATCCAAAGGAGAGATAAATGTGCATAGCCTGAAAATATGTCAAAACCATAGCAATTAGTGAATTACTAGTTGGGCAAATGTCTTCAAATATGTGCAAGAATGCATTAGCCTCTAGTGCTAATCAAAATTGCATACCATGCCACAACTTACTCCTAACCAAATCTGTGAATGGACAATATTCAGCGGCAAAAATTCCCATATCAAACCACCTAAAACCTTTACAGCTACCTCTGATGTTCTTGTTTCCCTGCAGTTTTTGTTATCAAGTATAGGGGATATCACAGTACCTACTTCTCTATGCCCTCCAGGTGTCTTGATAGCAGAACGAGAGTGTTTCTGATGTCTATTTGTGCCCTGGAGCAGAAATAGACATGGACAGTTCCACTAATGGGTGATGACATGTTTGCCATTTCTAAAAGTGGGTGCGTACATCCATCTTTCTGGGTACGTCCTGATATACTTCTGTCACACCTCTAAAATGGCTCTGGGCGTCTTTGTGATTTGGACATCTGTGTGCCCGTTTTCAGACATCCAAAGCACAAATAGGATTTCTAAAACAGGCCCTGTTTGACCCTAATTTCATATGCACGGGTCTGGATGTGCCTGTGGGTCCGGAATTAGGGACATAGAGGTGTTCGGCATGGCACACACAAACCCTGGGACACGGGTATACGTAGCAAGCGGTGTGGATGTCCCTGTCCTTAGAGAATTCTGAAATGATGTACAACGCCGCTTCTGCCCATCTCCATGTGGCCATGCCTCCTCAGTTAAAATGTGCATCCCTGAAGCTGCTCCTCACACTGACGGTGTGATGCCCATGCCAACTACCCATGAAAATGGATGAGACAGATGTGCTGATGCAAAACAGACCATAAAAGCTAGTCATTTGCATGACCAGGACAGTGCAAAGTGATCACTGTGCACTCAGTGATGTTACAACAGCAAATAGAGAGTGATATGATTGTCCTGATATACCTTGCAGCACAACATACATGGCAGTAGGTGAACATTTTAGTTGTGTTTGCATTGGTCATCTCTGACAACGGTCTGTACAATGCTATGTATGGACCCAGAGAAATCAGAAATGGTCCTCTACAGCTAACTGTCAGAGCATATCCCTGACATTAAATAGGAACCCTCAGATTGAATGCATGCACCAGCGCAAACAGCACCACTAGAGCACCAGCATCTGTCTATACAAATGTGCACATTTGTGAGACCACTGATGGTGCTGTGTGCCCTGTTGCATGCGCTCATTCTGAGGGTCCCTTATCGCTGACAGGGATATGCTTTGACATTCAGCCGTTCAGACCCTGTTCTGCTGTATACTGGCCAATCACACTGGTACCTGGTCACACTGCAGTCAGCACTTCGGACCAGGTACTGGCCAGGCATTGATGTCCCCACAAAATTGCAGTTGCACACACCAGGTCCCCCTATGCATCCCTCTAATCACACACACATACACACACACTCTCACGTGCAGTCAAACAAATCATACATCTGCAGTAAAGATGTCCTGCACCTCTAGAAACTGCTGGTATAACATGATAGCATGGGGGTCCCAGGACTACTAATCTGATCTGCGTTTCTCACCCACACATGCATCCATCCTATACTTACCCACATACAATCAGTACCACTTCTCAGAAGATGAGAATTGTTAGGGTGTCCTAAATCATCTTCTCTAGCTCACACAGCAATTGTCAGCATAGTCGGTATAATCACCATTGCACCTCTGAATATTTCTGTAGGGGTGTTTTGTAATGTGTCTTTACCTCTGCATCTGTTCTTTACAACTGGATCTTGTGGTCTTCCAGACTGCAGATACACCAGTTCAAAACATCTTTGTCATAGCCATTCATCTCTATGGGATGCATGGCAGAGCAGAGCAGAAAGGTTTCTAAGTCCTGGCTTTATTCCACATTTCCTTTGGTATAATGTGGACATCCGCCTTTCCTGAATACTCACTGCACATCTCTGCTGGTGACCACGCCCCCATTCCTCTCTCCCCCCCCCCCCCCCACCCACATTCTGAGATCCCCATGCTAGCATCATGTACGTGTAGGGCCACGGGTGTTTCAGAATACGGTTGTAGATCTTTTACTAGAAATTTGTCTATGCCGCACGTCCAAAGGGCTTATTCCTGTTCCGGAATGACCTCCATAGTGAACTGCTATGCTAAAGCAAGATTGACCTGTGATGGATGCCTCTCATCTTCGTGTCGTTATTATAAATCCCCATAGCTTATATTTTTCAAATGCATTTACCTAAAGAAGTGGAACCACCTTGGTCTTGATCAAAGATTCTTTTTCAGAAGAAATCATCCTTCTACATCTCTATATCTTAAAAAAAAATTATAAGAAACACTAGCCATATATCTAGCCTAGCCTCTTGAGATAGGTTCCTTGTGTAGCTCCCTCCTGAGTCAAAGAGTCTGGCATTTCATTTATCACAGCTGATCCAGAAATGCAAATGGCTCATCATTATCAACCCCCACACACAATTGCATTAGACCTACTTTTTATGCACCATAGCTTACGGGAATAATTTCAGTACACACTTTAAATGCCATAGGATGTTGAAATGAGAAGGGATAAAGCAGAGAAGGAAGTGAAAGGTAGCTCTGTGACAGACTAAGGAGCAAAGAACCAAAAATGTTTGCCTGAGATAAATATTTGAATAGTTTATGTATGAAATATGTAGAAAGCTTCTGGAAAATAACCCATTTGAAAATGAGACGAGACCCACTGACTTGTCTTCTTAAGGTTGTTGAAAAGATTATTAAGAATTAACTGTCCTTGTAAGTGTCAAGCATGCTACAGAACAAAAATCAATTCACCTACAACTTGCTTGCTGACCTCGATTTGCACAAAGTCAAGTACACTAATGTGGTAACTACAATTCTCTGCTCGATTCATTCACCCAAATTCAAGATTCAGAAAACTGTACAGATAAAACATATTTGCCAACTTAGGAAAATAAAAATCATTACCTTCTTTATTAAAGAATCAGAATTCTGAGATCCAGAGCATGTTAGAAAAAGCAAAAAACTCCGTTATATGAGTTTTTAGGCCAGGTCACATTCAGAATCACATTGAACAATATACAAGACCCTCATTATTCCTTTCTCAGTATGCAAAGTCACTCTCATGAGGATCAGCAGACTCTTGAACTGAAAAGGAAGCACTCCAAGTATGTCTCCTCCATAATATGACAGTGAAAAAAAAGAGCAAGAAGGCAAATATTCATGACCACATTTGATTCACCACATTTTCCTTGTATAATATGGTCAAAAGCACTTGAAAAAAAATTTAAAAAAAAGAAATCTTTACTGGCTAGTAATATAGAAAATGTTTAATATCTGTGCTGCTGAACATTCATATCTCTTTTTTTTATCTACCATTTTTAAGCATGTTACAATAGCAACATAAACAGAAAAGCCCATATTTGGCATCACTTAAAAAAAGTAAAAGGAAGTGACAAAACAGAATACATCTCCAAATACACCCCACATTATGGAGGGGTGTATACAACCCAGTGGGATAATACTTAGACTAATAATATGGTATGAACCCCTTTTTACTTCTCAGACTCCAGGAAAAAAACAGAGAAAAATATTCCTAGCTGGATGATACAACCGATCTTCCTGCCAGAAAACTTTTGAACTGAGATATATCAAGGAAAACATATTTATTACCAGAATAATTAACCGTACATTTACAGGGAAAGCGAAGCTAGAAGGTAGCACCAATAACTATCTGCTCAGCTGGAAGGACAGCACTTACTTGTCGGCGTGAGCCCAGTCCTGGAACCAGTTGCAGCGCACCTGGTGACGTCAGGACTCCTCATTTGCTGTTGGAGGGTTAAAAGCTGGGAAGCAGCTGCGGGACACCAGAGTGTGTAAACTGTAAAAAGGCTTTCCAACATAATTGTGTGGGCCTGGCCACTTCTGGAAAAACATTAATTGCCTATCCACAAAAGGGTACAGACTTCTTAGTAAAATACAATTGCAAAATGGAAAGTTTCTCTTGCTCAAAGTTAAATGTAACCAGAAGAGTTGCATGCTTAGTGACCAAGTCCTGCAACATCTCCAAAAATTCCATAAGGTCCAGGCTATCCGGTGTCACCACTTTGTCAAATCCCTCTCCTTCCCTAGTTTCAGATCTAACACCTCTAGAAAGATAATATATAAGTAACAGAAAAATTGTCCATTTTAGGATAGCCCAAAATATATTTTAAGTATTTTTTTAGTAATTCAAACGGTGAAAGTAATTGCATTACTGGAAGATTTTAAAAAGGCAAATTTTTTAACCTTAATCATATTTTCCATCATTCCTAATTGACTGTGAATATAAAAGCTATCCTTAATGGTAGCATTTCCTAACAACTGGATATTAGAAAGACAAACATCAACCTTAGAAATTTCTCATTCATAGTAGAAAACATATTGTTCTACTGCTGAAATTTTTTCATGGAGTCAACTGAAAAAGCACATAATTCAATTAAAGTCACCTTGAGAAGATTTTCCATTCTAGAAACTGCTAAACCTCACCCTGTTGGGGCCCAAAGTATCAGAAGACACAGTCAAATGTGGAGAAACAAATAGTTGTTATTGAAATGTTGCACTTAAAATGGCGATATATACAAGAGGATTGTTAGCTGTTCCATGTAATAGTTGTTGAATTTACCTGTTCCATGTAAAACTGTTGTTATGGTCATTGTAAACCGCCTCGATAAAACTGAAAGGCGGTATATAAATAAAGAAATAAATGAGTCTGATTGGGAGCCAGCTTGCTCTTGCTTTTCTATTTTCCCATCTCCAGATGAGAAAGGAGTGGGGCTAGAGGCAACTAAGTGCTGCTCAATTACTCCAAAGGAGCTTCCAAGGGGCTGAGAGTATGCACCTGCAGCTACCTTCCAGCTTTTAACCCTCCAATGCCAAACAGGGAGGAGGAGTCCTGATGTCATTGAGTGTGCCTCAGGTGGTTCCAGGACTGGGCTCACGCTGACAAGTGATCAGATAGGTTACACTCCCACCCCACCCCCCTACCCACAACCATTCATTTCTGAATACCCACACCTATGTACAAGTTTCACAAAAAAGACACATTTCTAAATTATACTTTGTTTCACTCTCTTATTACCACCCTGCAAGTCAAGTAGGACCCTGCATTCACAAACACCAAAAGCAGGTCTCTGCACAACTAGACAGTTTTATTTGACACTCCACTGCTCCCTGGATATTACGAGGCATCTATAAGCTGCATAATAAGAACAGTATATTTATGAAGTGAAACGATGCAGTATAAATACAACAATGATAAAACATTACATAAGTGACAAAAACTCAAAACATGATATCAATAGTCACTTTTTGGCAGGCTGAAGGGACAGTCAGCAGGAGGACAGTACTGGGAATCCTGCTCCCTCTTTGGCAGGGGCGGCCCAAGAGGAGTGCGGGGCCATGTGCGGAGACTCGGTGCGGGGCCTCATTTGCATAAGTGGCCTTATTTGCATAAACATTTGCATAATGTTACCATACACTAACTTTTAGTAAACATGTCTCTTAATGAGTGTATGGATAAAGAAAGACTAAAAGATTTCTACATTACTATAATCCAGTGCCAACTGCCAGGCACATTAGGAACTACTACAAACGCTGCCCATTTAGAACCCATAGCAAACCCGCCGTATCCTGACAGCATTACCAGGACTCACAAAGCACCATACCCTACCTATCAAAAGGCAACACTGCAAATATTAAACCAATACATTTCAGAGAATACTGGGGAAAGAGAACAAGTGGCAATGTCAAATAGGAATTACATAAACAGAATACCTCAGCTCAGTTACACATGCAGAACATAGACCATCACCAAACAAGGAATCACAATTTAGAAACAGGAAGGCAATAATTAAACTGGGAACCCCAAAAGCCAAACTTGGAATGTACAACAACACTGTAGAAATAAAACTATAAATTAATTTCCTCTTGTACCAAACAAAGCGCAGACGTTAATGATTCACATTTCCCAGAGCTTTCATATTCCAGTTAATAAATTCAAAATAAAGAGATGTCTTTCTACCTTTTGTGCATTTTTTTTCAGTTGCAATTGCTCCAGCCACTTTCTTCTGGTTTCTTCATGTTTTCTGCTAACTCTCCATCGTCTGCTGTCCATTTGTCCTTTCCTCTCTCTTCTAGTTTTTTTTTCCATTCTCTCTCTCTACATCTGCTTTAACATACTAATCTTTCTCCTTTTGCTCTTTCCTCATTCCTATTTCATCCACTCAAATTTTACCCCTCCATCCTCAATCCCCACTTACTCTCCCAATACCAGGCCAATTGTAGATTTTTCATCCCTCCCACACAAAATATTTTTCCTCTCTCCATTTTACTCTCCCAGCCCCATCCCATTCTAATCCTTCCCCAACATCAGCTCCCTTCTAGTTCCAGCCTCACCCAGCATCCATTCCCTTCTAGTCCCTGCATCAGCCCATTTCCAGTCCTAGCCCCCCATCAGCCCATTTCCAGTCCTAGCTCCCCCATCCATTTCCAGTCCGAGTCCCTTCATCAGCTCATTTCCAATGCTAGCCCCCCATCAGCCCATTTCTAGTCATTTCCTAGCCCCATCATCAGCCCATGTCAAATCCTAGCTCCCCTCCACTCAGCCCAATTCCTGTCCAAGCCCCCCCATGAGCCTACTTCCAGTTCTAGCCCCTCCATGAGTCCATTTCAATCCAAGCCCCCACCACAGCCCATTTCCAATCTTAGCTCCCCCCAACAGCCCATTTCCAGTCTTATCCTAGCTGCTCCATCAGCCCATTTCCAGTTCTAGCTCCCTTCCCTCACAGCCCATTTCCATTCCAAGCCTCCTCCCCATCAGCTATTTGCAGTTCAAGCCTCCCCTTCCACTCAGCCCATTTCCAGTCCTAGCAACCCCCCAACCCATTACCAGTCCTAGCCCCCCATCAACCCACTTCCAGTCCTAGCCCCCCATCAACCCACTTCCAGTCCTAACCCCATCAGCCCATTTCCAGTCAGCGCCCCATAGCCCACTGCCAGTCCTAACCCCCCCCCATCAGCCCACAGCCCATTACAAGTCCTAACCCCATCAGCCCACCTCAAGTCCTAACCCCTCCCCATCAGCCCATTTCCTGTCCTAGCCCCCCCCCATAGCCCATTATCAGTCCTAACCCCCCATAGCCCATTACCAATCCTAACCCCCCCAAGCCCATACCCAGTCCTAACCCCATCACCCCATTTCCAGGCAGGCCCCATCAGCCCACAGCCCATTACCAGTCTTAACCCCCCATAGCCCATTACCAGTCCTAGCCCCCCCAACAGCCCACCTCAAGTCCTAACCCCTCCCCATCAGCCCATTTCCTGTCCTAACCCCCATCAACCCACAGCCCACCTCAAGTCACGTCCTAACCCCCTCCATAGCCCAGGCCATTACCAGTCCTAACCCCCCCACATCGGCTCAGGGAAATTTAAAAAAAAAAAAAAAAGCTGGCCGCTGCCGCTGCTGCTGCCGCCGCAGCAGCAGCAGAATGGAGTGTCCCGCGAGGCCCCCTCTGCCCGCTGAGCCCCTCTGAAAGGGCTTTCAGATTCGCGAAGTCAGAGTGTCTCTCTGTTAAGCCCACAGGGGCTAATGGGAAATTTCCTATCTGCCCCTTTAGACGCGAGGGGCTGATGGGAAATTTCCCATTAGCCCCTGCCGGCTTAACAGAGACGCGAGGGAGTCACTCTCCCTTCGCGAATCTGAAAGCCCTTGCAGAGGGGCTCAGCGGGCAGAGGGGGCCCCGCGGGACACTCCATTCTGCTGCTGCCGCAGCGGCAGCAGCCAGCTTTTTTTTTTTTATTGAATTTTTAAAAAAGCAGAATGTTCTTTGCGCAGGGCCCCCTGAAACGCGGGGCCCTGTGCAAAAAACATTCTTGCTCAATGGACGGGCCGGCCCTGCTCTTTGGTTACTCTTTCCTACACACGTACCTCATAATCTAAAATCAAATATAAAAGGTGACAAAAGTATTTATAGGGTAGGCAGCAGGCTCCTTCAGGGCAGTGGCATAAGTTACAATGAAGGGCCCTCAAGCATAGTTCCCCGGTTCTTTCCCATGTTATCCATCCTGTTATAATGTAAGCCTATGGCTGTTCTGTCTGTAGCAATTTTTTTCCGTTATTTGTAAACCGCACTGATACGAAAAGCACGGTATAGAAGAACTGTAAATAAATAAATAAATAGTTACTTAGGGTCCCCCCTCCCCCCAATGTTGCGGAAGCGGCAGCAGCACAGCAACCTTATTTTATCGTGTTTGCTGCGCTGCTCCACTCTTGTGCTGCGGGCAACATGGGCCCAGCGGCTGTTCCCCACTGGGCCAAAGTCTCGGCAAACATGTTAAAGTAAGTTTGCCATGCTGCTGCTGCCATCCTGCTGTGTGGGTCTCCTTTCTGTCTGGAACCCCCTACATTGCTGGGGATGCTTGGGCAGAATTTACACCAGTGCTTCAGGGTATTTCCTCAATGTCCTAATGTTTCTGCTAGAGAAGCAGTTAAGGAAAAAAAATGGGGGGGCGGGTGGAGAAGTTCAGCCTTTGGCCACAGAGAATCAGCCTAGCTAGTTCTGCTACAGCCCTCTCTATGATCGGACAGGCAAGAATGATTAGCATATAACAGGCATGACATGAATGCCCCACATGTGACCCCAAAGGCAGTACTAAAGAAGAATTTAAAGAGCTTATTTGCAGTTCACACAGATAATACAATAAAGATTTTCATGTTGTTTTCCAAAAGTAAAAGCACAGTAGAAGTGTGATGTGGTTTTCTACACAATTTATATGTGATGAAATTGTGTTTGATGCACATTTGTGGTTCTACAAGTGATCCTTCTATTTTATTACCTTTTAAGTGCTCAAGCAGTAATTTCTTTTTCTACCCTAGACAAATACATACTGTAGAAGAGACTAGAGATATCATTAGCTTCAGTGTGATTATGAAGGTGAGCACAGTTGCAGTGTCCTAATTAGATGGTAGTTCCCAGCAATGTTCCCTCTAATTTTCTGTAGGCTGTGTGCGCATAAAATATCAGCTGTGTGCAGCTTTTGAAGGAAGGTTAAATTTTTGTGCGCCACATAACGACACTCAGAGTTATATACTTTAAAATTTGACTACACGTCAGAATACAGTATGTACACCACATTGATTTTAATCAAATTAAATGAAAATAGACGATTACTAAATGAAGCGGGAAATTTCTAGTAATTACAATCATAACTTTTAAATTTTAAGACGTCTTTGTTGTTTTCTATCAGAATCAGAGCCGTAATTTTTGTGCGCTCACTCGGCGAGGTGTGTGCGTGTGCGCGCGCACAGCTTAGAGGGAACAGTGGTTCCCAGTCCCCAGTTCCCCCTTAAATAGTTTGCTATGTGCTCTAGAGTGTACTTCTGAAAGATGGCTGTGCATATTTACGAGTGGAAGTGTTTTATATGTGATGTAAGGGAAATGTCTGCACTGCATTCTGTATGCCAAAGACCTGACTGTATCTAGTAGTCCTACCTATTATGGTCAACATGAATGATTCATGCTGGCCAATATAACGGAGCAATATCTTCTTCTTTTTTAATCCCTAGCTGGCATTTGGAGAGAAGGCCGTCCTCTCAGCATATACACTTCTGTAGGTGCCACTGAATTCCATGTGCTGTTCACAATATGCTTCCAACCTTGGCGATCAGTGGCAACATTTCTGGCCTCACTGATGGTCAGTCGTTGGTTCCTTAGGTCTTCCTCGATGTGTTTGAGCCATGTTTTCTTTGGTGCTGCTTATTAAACCCTCCAGTGGACAGGTCACTCTCGCCAGAGAAGTTTGTATGGCAGCCAACCGGTGTTCATTCTGCAAATGTGGCCAAACCAGCGCAGTCTGCATTTTTGGATTTGTTCTTCAACTGAGGATTGATGGTCGCACCTTGTCTGAACTGTCTCGTTTCAATGGCAATCATGAAGAGAAATACCCAAAATCTGTCTCAGGCATGCATTTGAAAGACTTTGAGTTTGTTCAAGTCAGATTTGAGTAGAGTCTATGTTTCCAATCCATACAGGAGAATTGGCAGGATCAATGTTTGGAAGAGGCAAATTTTGGTCTTGGTGGAAATATTGGCCTTCTTCCAGAGGCACCATTTGAGTGAGGCGAAAGGTACTGTTGCCTGGCCAATCCTGCTGAGGACTTCAGTGGTGGATGCAACTTTCATCTCTTGTACCAGCGATCCCAGGTATTTGAATTCTTTGACATACTCGATTTGAATTCCATCGAGGTGAACAATGGCCTGTGATCTATCTGTGATCATAACTTTGGTCCTGTCCATATTGATTCTTAGGCCGTAAGATTGGGTGATGTGGGCGATATGGAAAAGGATGTTGGTGGCCTCTGCATCCACGTCAACAAATATAGCACTGTGTCCTGCTGGATCAGGGTGCAGAATAAAGACTAAAACACTTTGGAATACAGATATGCAGTTTATTTATAAAATATAAAAAAAAGTAACTTGAAAGCAAGTAATTTGCTTATTCACATATAATTAGTTATAAAATATAACTTGAAAGCAAGTGATTCACTTATCTACAAACAGCAAGATACAAAAAAATGATACATCACCGAAAGAGCTATGAACTTCATCTCATGCCACACTTTGACTAAATAAGTCCCAGATTCAGCCAGGCAAGAAAGACTTCTCAGTCAGGAGAATCCTAGGCAGTGCACGTGTTTACTCCATAGGTGAGACCTCCTTTTTCTATATTCTGGCTGAAAAAGGCACCATTTTATTTTGTTGCAAGAGCAACCAGTAATTTTCCATCAGGTGATATACACACAGAATAGGATCAGCTATCCATTAAACATAATCAAGACGCTGGTCAGGTGCCTGAGAATGCTCAAGGGAGGGGCATCTCCCATCCCATGGTTCAGAAGCTCAGAACTCTCATAGATGACCTTCACTTTATGAGAAAAAGCACAGTTGCTATGGGAAGAAGCTTTTCCTTATCTACATCCTTGTATCAGGACTCCATCTCATAACACAAGAAAGCTACTCACCCAAACAGACGACTATATCAATATTGTAAATAACTACTGGTAATTAACTATGTTATGTTCCATGTTTTATAACCTGTACATAGTTTCAAAAATATGTTATATGTAACTTAACATGTATATAGTTAAAATATTGTTCCATGTAAAGTATACGGAAATATACTAATTTTTGTTTAATGTAAACCGCCCCTGATCTCTGGAAGGGGCGGTATAGAAGAAACTGTTAAATAAATAAATAAAATAAATAAATAAATAAATGATGTAGTTATGCAAGATATTTCTCACAAAACTGCACAGGCATGTATTTTCCCTACAAAACTGAGGTTTAATTAACCCCCTGACTTACTGCTGATGCATAATCAGCAGTCAACTTTAACTCACTTTCACCACACACTGTCAACTGCGAACAACAAGTCAGTCAGGAAGTTGTTCACACCATACTTGACTCTGCATCTGTCCTTGATTGTTTTCCTCATTATTGCGTCGATCACGATATTGAAAAGCAGGGGTGAGGCAACATCTCCCTGGTGGACTCCAGTTTGGTTAGGAAATTCCTTGGATAGCTCATTTCGGATCTGCACACTGCTCGCTGAGCCACTGTATGATACACGGAGAAGTTGGATGATCTTCAGTGGCACATGTTCATTTTCTAGTGCCCTCCAGAGGGCAGGCCAATGAACACAGTCAAATGTGGATTTGAAGTCGATTAAGACAATAAGGGTTTGCTTTCCACACCTGATCCTTTCCTCCATCAGCTGACAAATGGTGAATATTTGAATGGTGCAGCCCTGAAATGGCCTAAATCCTGCTTGCTCTTCTTGGCTGGTCTGTTCACGATGTTCCTGCAGCCTTGACTGTATGATCTTCATGAACACTTTGCCAACGATTGAAAGGAGGCTGATGCTGCAGTGGTTCTTACATTCCTGGCTATTGCCTTTCTTTAGGATTGGCACGATGATGGCTTTCTTCCGTGCTGATGGAACTCGTTCCATATGCCAGATGAGTGTTAGAAGAACATGAAGCAGTTGCAGCAGGATGTCTTCCCCAGCTTTGATCATTTCGGCAGTGACTTGGTCCACTCCAGGTATCTTTCTTCTTTTCAATGATGTTATTGTACACTTCACTTCATCGATGGAGCAATATGATCATACTGAATGGGAGCAATTTTATAAAATCTTTGTTATAGGGATAGTTGATGTATAAAGAGTCAGAAGGAGAGGTTGAACTGTATCTGAACTAGACATTGAACTTCATTTGAACTAGACATTGAATTGGGTCATTATGTACTGGGCATGCTGTTAGTGTACAGTTGCATGAGAAGAAAGTTTGGGGATGAGGGCAGGCAGCTGTATGAGAAGGCAGGAAGTCTAACCGAGAAGATTTTTATATGTAGCTTTATATGGACATATCAGATGATGAGTCTTTTCGGCCAACCTTGAATCACTTGTTTGTCAGGTGCATAAAGGTAGCTGGAAAACCCCTAACAAACTGGAAGCCACCTTTTCTCTGCTGATGAGCATGACGTGTCCCAAACTTGACTAAAGTCTATGCTGTGGGGCTTTCCCAACTGAAAAGAACGGACTGTGAGGAGAATGCCCATTTCAGTGATGTATCTATAATCTGTGTGTGTGTGTGTATATATATATATATATATCCTGCATCAATAAATGTATTTTGAAACCGCTAGCATGTAGTGTTGTGTCTTTACTTTGCTCTTAAGAATGATAATCAAAAGGACCTAACCTGACCAAAGTTACAAGTGTATGTGACATCATATGCATATCAAAGGCCAGTGTAAAAGAATGCGGGTTGGCATGAACACACATACTAGTAGGCATAGCCGGAAGCATAGACCAGACAAAGACTTGGCAGAGATTGCAAGTACGCACATTGATTATTTTATTTTATTTTATTTATTTATTTATTTATTTATATTCTCTTATATGCCGCACTATTCAGCATCAGCGCGGTGAAATACTTTTAGCTGCACGTGTACTTGCATACTTTATGCGCATTCATTTGCACTTGCTTCAGAGCAGCAGTAAAGTGTGATCTCTGTTTCTTATGCTTGTACTATATAAAGACACATAGGTGCTTATGGAGGATATTTTAGAAGCGTTTCTATGCCATGAAAACAACATTGAAACATATACAGTGGTGTGCAAAAGTCTGGAATCACTTGTAAATTTGACGTTTTTTCAACTTCGTGACCTTATATCTTAATTTCTTTTTCCTCCCAGTGGCTTTTTCTGTGTATCTCATGATAAGTGATAGATTTGGCTATTAGGGCCAACTTTTAGTATTGGTTTGGCCCTTATTTTCTGAGTTTGTTCCCCATAGTTGTCCTGCTGATAGATTTTCTGTGAAAATCGCATAATGTACATCGTTGGTCAATGATATATTATTGTAAGTATGCTTTAAAATATTATGGACGCACGCCAGATTTCCTTCAAATTAATGTATGTGGCTTTGAAAAAGACCGTTTTTATGTGTCAGTGATGGCTCAGTATTTGATGGGCTACCCTTTGTTCTTGATCACCTGACTGCACCTTGTTGGCATTGAATGAACCAGTCTGACAAGGTGATCGTTGGTGACAACGTGGTTCCAAGCTGCAATGAGTGACTCAATCAGCTCACACTTTGATGTCAGATGTCTCTTGGATATTTCCAAGGCCGCCTTGTGCCACAGGTTCTCGACTGGATTCAGATCTGGAGACTGGGCAGGCCAGTCCATTGACTTGATGTTGTTCCACTGCTTCCAGCTGATCACCTGTCTGGAGTGATGGCAGGGTGCATTGTCATCTTGAAACAGGAACTGGCCAGGAAACAGCTGGTGTGCTGATGGCACCATGCACTTTTGCAGTATGGTGATGTACTTGGCCCCATTGACCATTCCATCAACGATGTGAAGACGTCCAACGCCACTGGCAGCCATGCAGCCCCAGACCATGACCTTCAAAGGATGCTTTACAGTGAAGTTGAGACACTCAGGCTTGAATTCCTCTCCAGGGAATCTCCTCACATAGGTGTGGGCCTGGTTACCAAACAGACAGAAGGTGCTTTCATCGCTGAATAGCACGTTTTCCCACATTTCAGTCAACCAGATTGAGTGCTTTCTTGCCCACATGATCCGGTTCGCCTTTGTATGTCAGTCATCAGTGGCTTATTCCATGCTTTGCAGCCCCGGAGACCAAACTACAGGCACCAGCGATGAACTCACTCTTGTCTGACCACTCTCGAAGTAGCTGAGGAGATGTCAACTTGCGATTAGTCAGTGAAATGCGTCATAGTGCGCAGTCCTGGCATGATGTTGATGCACATGGACAACCTGAACGAGGCTTGTCGACCACTGAACCCGTTTCTTTCTTCTTCTGTACAATCTTAACAGCGCTCTGACTGCAGCCAACTTTCCTGGCTATCTGACGGCTTGAAAATCCTTCCTTGCTCATAAAGGACACATGAACACGCTCTTCCAACATCAGGGTCCGAGTCATCTTCATGGTCGATCCAGAAAGCGTATGAAATTCAAAAATTCTGCGCATTTTTATAGCTGCACTTTTGGCTAGATATCTGCATTGTGATTGGTTACTGAAACCAGCCTCCTGATTGGTCAGAAATAATGTGTGCCTATTGGATAATCTCGATCCAGTTTTGACACAGGATCCACAAAAATCACAGTAGCTATCTTCCAGTGTCTGTAAAGTATTTAAATTGGAAGCAAGGAATGCAAAAAAGTCAACTCTAATAGCCAAATGTATCCCTTTTACTGTGGTAGAAAGATGAATATGCTGGGCTAACGCAAAATTTAAAAAAAAACGTTAGAAAGTACGAAAAATGCAAAACTCACAAGTGATTCCAGACTTTTGCACACCATTGTAGATTGAAAAGCACATCTCAGGGCTATTCCAGAGCCTGCTTTTTGTAAATGTGGGAATGCTCAGCATGTTTACCTAGCCAAGGGGAGTGGTGGGAGCAGAGAGTGGGAATGATATGGGTAGGGCACACTATGAAGACATGGATTCCCTATTTTATAAAGGGAATCCATATATGGAAAAAATGTAGATGCCATTTACACATGTCCCAGGATTGAAGCCTCCATCACCTGCAAAGCAGATCCCATGCCCCCCCCCCCCCAGCTGCTCCTGACCTGGTATGAACAACCCCATGAACCATGCGTGCGAGCCCTCCTCCCATCTGCCCTGAAGCATCAATCCAATTTCCCCTTCCAACACTCCCCATGGAAGCATCAATCTAAACCCCCTCCCATCTCCCCAAGCATCAATGCATCCCCTCTGCCCCCAAAAACCCCCAACCAAAAGGAAAATGGTTTGCTTCCTCTGAAAGGGCCCTTACACCCTTGATTGGCATTGCAGACTCACTAGGGTTATTGGGGTCCAGAAGGAACAAGAGCGAGGCCCACTCACTCCTGCTCTGCATGCAGTCATTCTCTAAAATGGCACCAATAACCTCTAGCAGTAAGCTTGCAGTACTGGCAGTACTAGGCATCATTCCTGCTCTCATTAGACCACAATGACCCCAGGGATGTTAATCAGGGAGGGAGAGGTCTGGACACTCATGGGGGGCTTTTCAAGGGGGTCATCATTTTCCTTTTGGTTGGGAGATACTTCAAGAGGAAGGAAGAACACATTGATGCTTCGGGGGAGTGAGGGGGGTTCGCCTTGATGCTTCCATGGGGGGATGGGAGAGGGATCATATTGATGCTTCAAGGGAGAATCACATGCATGCTTTGAGGGGTGTCTGCATCAGGTCAGAGGCAGCCAGGGTGGTCCTGTGGTCTGGGGTATGGGTGGGGAGGTGGCCCGGACCTATTGGGCTGCATTGTTATGCCATCTGTGCCAGTGCAGCGATTTTCAGAGTTGCCAAGTTACCCAGTTCCAGAAGTGAGATATTTTGAAAGTTTTGGCTTTAAATTTGCATTGCAGTGCAGTATGGTATTTGTAGGGCCTGATTTTATCTATTTGAATCAGTGCTGTACGTCCCATAATGCATCAGAATATGGTTGTCAGAAATCTAGGACTGCCTTAAAATCTCACTCCTGGAAATGGGTAACTTGGCAACTCTGGATTTTAGGAGGCTTCTTCCACATTTAAGTGTGTATGTGTAGGGGGGGAGGGGTTCCACTGCTTTTCTCCCACACACAGCTTCTTAAAAATCACTGCTCCTGCAGACATGCAGTGGCATACCTGTGCAGTCCTTCAGCTATTTTACAAAATGCTAAAGGGGATGGAAGGATGCCCCTATCAGGAAAGGCTTAAAAGGTTAGGGCTCTTCAACTTGGAAAAAAATGACAGCTGAGGGGAGATATGATAGAGGTCTATAAATTAATGAATGGAATAGAACAGGTAAATGTAGATCGATTGTTTACGCCTTCTAAAAGTAGAAAGACTAAGAGACACACAATGAAGCTACAATGTAACCCATTTAAGACTAATAAGAGAAAATATTTTTTCACTCAATGCATAATCAAACTCTGGAACACTACTACTACTACCACTGAACATTTGTCTAGCGCTACAAGATGTACTCAGCGCTGCACAGACACATGTAAAAGATGGTCCCTGATCATTAGAGCTTTCAATCTAGTCAAGACAAACAACATAGTAGCTGTAAACATGGGACACATCTAGGGGGAATTTTAAGGAAACACAAAGGAGATCAGGTAAGTCAAGATCTGAAAATGGCAGCAAAGAGATGAGTTTTCAGCCTGGAATTGAAAAGGATCAGAGAAGAGTCATTACCAGAGGATGTAGTAAAAACTATTAGTGTAGCTGGGTTTAAAAAAGGGGTTGGACAAGTTCCTGGAGGAAAAGTCCATAAACCATTATTAAAGTGGACCAGGGAAATCCACTGTTTACCCCAGATAAGCAACGTGGAATCTGTGTACCTTTCTGGGAACCTGACAGGTATTTGTGACCTGGATTGGCGACTGTTGGAAACAGGTTACTGGGCTTAATGGACCTGCTGGGAGAATGGCACTTCTTCTATTGCACCCTGTGAGAGAAGGGAGGTGACCTTCTGCAATAACAGAGTGGTGAGAGGGGGTTGAGAACTGAACTCTCTTGGAGGAGACTGAGGGGTAGACTTCGGTAGTGAAGTTTGTAGCCCTCCCTTACTATAGAGAGAATCCAGTGTTCTGATGTTACAAGATGGCACCTGTGGGCAAAGTGATATAGTCTGCCGGGAATGCGCATGAATCTGGAATCTCCAGAGGTAGGACAGCTATGATCAAGACCCTAAGGAGGCTGGGTCTGCTGAGACCTGGGAGTCTGAGCCTTCCTTTTCTGTTTTGGTTGTTGCTGCCCTTTCTGGAGAGCACGGATGGGACAGTGCACCGCAGGGGTGCAAGAAGGGTAGTACTTCTTTTTCTTATTGATAAAAGGCCTCTTAGGTGTCTTTTTCTTAGCTGGGTTGGCAGTAGCTCTAGAAAGTCTATTAAGAGTGGTGTTCTCAGATTCTAACTGAGAAGCCTTATCCTGCCAGTTTTTGCCAAAAAGGTTTTCACCTGTGCAAGGTATATTACCCAGCTTAACCTGAACCCACTGTTCAAGATCAGAAGCTTGGAGCCAAGCAATCCTGCATGCACCAATGCATATAGCTGAAGTTCTGCTGATGCATTCAAAACAGTCAAAAGTTTCCCTGTTAACAGATTTGGAAACATTTTGGGCATGTTTCACCAGGGTGAGATAATCAGCTCTCTTGTGATCAGGGAGAAGAGGAGCCATCAACTCCAAATCCCTAGCCACCTCCCTAAGGAACATACCCATGTAGAGTATGTAGGAACTGATTCTAGGATCTGGTTTGCAAGTGATGGAGGCCTGAAAACATCGATGACCAAAAGCATCAAGGGTTTTTGATTCCCTGCCCGGAGGGTTCGAGGAATGCGTTTTAGCACTTTTAATTTGACGCATTTCCGATTTCACCACCATGGAATGGTGTGGTAATTGTGTCTTCTGAAATCTGGGGCACTCCAGTACCCGATACATTGTATCAAGCCTTCGAGTATGTGGAGAGATGGTTAAGAGTTTCTCCCACATTCAAAGCATAAGGTTGTGAATATCTGATGAATAGGGAAAGTAGCAGCTTCCTTTGGGGCTGCAGGATATTGAAGAATTTTGAGCTCCTCAGCCCTAGGTTCCTTCTCCGAAGTCACAGTTATGGACAGGCCCCGAGCAACATCGCAGATAAAGTCTTGGAAAGGACATGCGATGTTGTGAGAACGGAGATGGATCCTCTGGGAGAGTTCTCATTTCCCAGATACTGGCCGATTGTCATCCGATGAATCGGAGTCAGAAGACTAGAAGTATCAATGGGCAGGGTGCTTGCACTCTGCACGCACTCGATACCGCTCAAAGCCAGTATCAGAAAGTTGCAGTCCTGGAACCTCAGTACCAGAGACGGACTTGAGGGCCGGCATGGGTGGTAGCGTGGTAAGCGGCAAAAAAGTCGATGCAGGCATGATGGCTGAGGAGTCGACTGTAGAAGCTTTACCGGTATGGAAGCTGCTAGTAAGGCCACTGAGCTCTGCTCAATAGCCAGGATACATTGATACATGGAGCTTGCCGATGCTGGAGCATCGGTACCGGAGTTGCGGGCCATGATCCCTGAACATGGCACCAAGAGCTCTCCAGAGGTAGAGGCCTCGGGATCATCTTGGAACCCCACTAAGGCTTTGGAGGCAAAGACCTCCCGCCGGGGTTGTTTGGCCGGTGTGTCCACCTCCAGGGCAATACCTAGGGTATCTCGATGCTTAGAAGGAGATCTACCCTTGGAGGGCTGGCTAGTCTTCGATGAAGATCTGGGTTTCGATACCTGAGATCCCTGGGAGGAAGATGAAGCTCTCGATGATGTTGATGCTACCGACATTGCATCGGTGGCAAAGAGGGTGCCGAGTTTTGCAGCTCTGTTCTGCAGGCCTCTCTTTGTCATCTTCCTACAGAGAGGACATTCTGATGGTTGATGATCCGGTCCTAAACATTTTAGACAGCAGTCATGGGTGTCCATGGCTGAAATTGCACTGCAACATTTGGAACACTTCTTAAAACCACTGGCTGGTTTGTCCATTTTGGGAAAAAAAGGCCTAAGCCTAAGATTGCTTCAATAAGCCACTGTGGGAAGAGATTCTCCCCTCAGAAAAGTCTCTTTTTTTTAGAAGAAGAAAGAAAGAAAGAATGTGAGTACCGACAGGGTCGGTACCAGTGTCAACAGGAAGGCATATGCGACCACAAAAAATAAGAAAAAAAACAAATTTTCTGTGATAACTGGAATTGCTTCTTGTCAGCTCCGCGGAAAATGAAGAACTGAGAAGGGAGAGCTGGAAAGGCAGGAAGGCAGCTACGCAGGCGCAGTGGGATGCTCCCAAAAGCTTTCCTACTGGACGCTGGGGAATGTTCCCGCACGGGCTCCGTTGGTGCCGACATCATCCATATGTGAAGACTACATTCCTGCTTATTCCTGGAGATAGTAGAAAAGCACTGGGCAGAACTGAAAGGAGATACTTTAAGGGCAACAAACCTTTTTATTAGGAAAGTAAACAAAGGGAAAAGGAGGCCACTATAATTCTCAAAATGCTGAAAATATGAGGAAAAAAAAAGTTAGCATTCATAAAATACAAAAGATTGCAGAAAGAGTAAGGCAAGCAACAATATCTGGAAATACTATGAAAATCTGGAAAAGTAGTCAGGAAAGCAAAGATGTAAATGGAAGAAAAAATACCTTTTCTAATAATACCAGGATTAAGAGGATATTGCAGAAAAAAACAAGTAGCAGATATAAAGCAACCTGAAAAAAGTCGCTTTTTCAGTCAATGCACCAGCAAGCTGTGGAAATCTAAGGTTAATTGTATAGTTGGGTTTAAAAAGATTTGGACATTTTCCTAGAGGAAAGGTCCATGAATGAGTATTGGCCAAGCAGATATGGGGAATGCTGCTTCTTACTTATGTATGGAAGCTGGGTGTGAACAAAAGGGAATGAATCTCCCCATTAGAATCTGCCAGGTAAGTTCAAGTGACTTAGATTGACCACCGCTGGAGACAGAATACTGGCCCTGATGAATCATTGGTCTGACTCAGGGTGGCACTTATGTTCAACTACAAATACGTCAATGTTCAAATAGGACATGTAAAACTGATTGAGGAAGACTTACCTGTTTCACTTTCACAACTACTTACATGCTTAGGCTTTCATATCCTATACCTGAGTTGAGTGAGTGGACACTGAAAAGCTCTTTTATAGTGTTAAAAGCTTCTGTTTATTTATATTATTGTATTTAATATTCTGCCTTTATTATGGATGCAAAAGTTGGTATAAAATATACTTTACGTTTGATTACAACACACTTAGTCAAGCAACATGATAAATTTCTATTGTAATTGTGTCCCCTAAGAGAAGGCAATTAGAGCAATATTAATAAGGCATCACATTTGAAAACCAAATAAGATGACATGTATTTAAATATGTTTACTTTCACCGTTAATTTGCTAAGAATATTTTAATTATTTAAATTGTCAAACAACAAAGCCTTCTGATGTTTTTGTCATATGTCCCTACTGAAGGGACTACGCAGAGATTATTAGTAGTGTAAGTACTTTCATTTTAAATTTAGGATTCAAGGCTTCTTCATATTCTAAGTGCTCTTTAGTGCTAAAGAGTAACCTACGGATTAGAACAGAGGGCTGAGCATAGAGGACAGGGTTCAAATTATTCCGACTCTGAACAACCTACTTCACCATCCATTACCCTAAATACAGAATAGAGGGTGATGAATTAAATGTTTTCCCAAAAAGGGATTTTAACAGGGCCAGTGCAAGGACTGGAGGAGCCCTAGGCAGGTTCTCTATCCTGCTGCTCCCATTGCTGTCGCTGCTGCCCCTCTCCAGAGCCTGCAGCGGTTACAGTGGCTTAGAAACCGACATATGGGCAGAAGTAACAGATAATAGAAGGCAGAGATCACGACACAATGCCAGAATGTTTAGGTAAGCACCATGTTGCTGTTTCCAAGTCATTGCCACCCCCGCAGGCTCCAGAAAGAGGTGGCAGCCCTCGGGTACCCCCAGACCAGTCAGGTTTTCAGGATATCCTCAATGAATATGCATGAGATAGATCTGCATGCACCACTTCCATTGTATGCAGATCTATCTCACTCATATTCATTGTGGATACCCTGAAAACCTGACTGGCCTGAGGGTACCTGAGGAATGGGTTGGGAATCACTGCTGTAGATGATTGCCTAGTTCACCTAATGGTAGTGCCGACCTGGCTTTTAACCTTGTAAATGTGCAGAAATGCCAGAATTTTTATGGTATTTAGTGCAGAAAGCCCCTTCAGGGAAAATCTTCCCAAAGAGGAGAGCTAAATAGTAAACTTTCACACAAATGTTTATTTAAATTGACCATTAATGAACTGCTGTAATGCAAATTCCTGAAAAGAAGCTCTTTAATATTCTGGTTTGTGAAACAGGCATGCTATGAGCCCATTGTTAAAAAAAAAAAAATCTTCCTCAATGAGATATAGCTCTTTTATTCTGTCTCCTTTTGCTTTTTTTATGGTGTCAGTAGCTTCATCTTAAAGGAACTGTGTGACCCATATTGGAGGTACTAACCCACAAGGGAGGCTTGAAGTCCCTGATAAGCTAGTTACCAGTGAACTCCCCCGGCCCTGCTATGGAGCAACGAACAAAAAATGATGCCTCAAAACAAGAGCTGCCCCCTAGGACTCCCAGCAGCTCCTGATTTACCCCCAGGTCTCTCTCCTGGTATGGTGCAATAGAGGCAGGTGAGGGGCTTAATTGACCGAACGTCTTTTAGTTCTCTACAGTAAATTTATATGTAAGCGCTGGGCCCTTTTTAGATGCCTTGAAAATAGAATCGGGACTGGAGACTAAGTTCTTGCCTGTTCTTGAGCAATGTGGCAAAGGTTAATGTAAAAGAACTCAAGATTTTCAAAACACAGCACTTCAGTAATTAATTAAAATCTTGTCATTTGGTTGTTATTTTTCAGTATTTATATTCTACTAGTAAACACAAACATTTTTAGCCTTTTCCTTAAGGTTGGAAAATCTGGTTCACATCTTCAAGCCAAAGGAGGTGCATTTGACCATATTAGTTGCACCTGACACAGAAAATAACATGATTTCTATTATCAGATCTCCATACTGCCATAATTCCTGGAACTTGCAGAAGAATTTAACTTGAAGAATGTAGAATACAGGAAGGTACATAAACAGCCAAAAATGATGCTAAAAACTGTGGAGCCAGAACATTCAAGGTTACCTTTTGCATCTGACAGTGATAATATATATAAGCTCTTGCAGGACAGTAGGAAAATAATGACATGGCAATATAAACCCAAAAATTTGTCAGCAAACTGTCATCCATTTAATTCACTTTTGCATTCATCAACATGGATTAAATCAAAATGATTAAACATGAAAACTGCAAAGAATTTGCTGACACAAGCCTTTTCAGGACAACTGGCACTGAGCTTAATCTGCACTCTCTGCCCATCTTTTCCAATGAAATCAACCTGTGTGTGATTACCTCAGGATCTAGAGCAATGCAGCTTCACTTGAGCTTACAAGTGCCCCTTCTGTCTCTGCACAATACATCATCCATTATTGCATCAGCAGACAGAACAGACGCAGGGAAAAAAAAACAATTCATACTTGAAGCAAACGCCTTCACAGGAACCTCATACAAATGGATCTCACAGCTTTCACTGAAGCCTCCACAGCAAAGAGTACCAAAAGGTTCCATATTAAATATTTGAGTAACTAAAGAATTAGGCCCGCATTGAGGCAAAATTGAGTTACTTTTTACCCATGGACTTTGCCCCAATTTTCAAAGTGAAACTACATGCATACTACTTCTTAAATGCTGTATTAAAAAGCAACACCATTAGTCAAGGTTGAATACAAGAACAGATATCTAGAATAGTTTTCTATAGTTTTTTTCTGTTTTGTGCTGTCCTTTATCTCTATTTTTTCTTTCTGCTTTTTGTTATTTTTGTCGGACCATGTGTCAAGGGAGAGAAGCCGCTCCCAAGCGACATGCTTTGCTTTTTATTGTTAGAATTGAAGGTAAATAGGCATATGGCTTCAAAAGTCTAAATTAAAAGCACTTAACTTGCAAAACACCAAAGGAGCCGGCAGACAGATATCCAAAAAGCCAACATGGACCCCGTTTCGAGCTCATATACTCATCTTCAAGAGCTCTACATCAGGTAAACAGGAAACTCTCAAGCTCCAATATACGCGTGTATTCCAATATAACCCTCAAACATTTAGAGTCCAAAAGAGTCCTGAAAAACTGCTCAAAACATATAGCACTTTCGGCGTCTGACGTCAACATCAGCTGGAAGAAATCATCGCCCAATTTACCTAATGCTCGTCAATCCACAATAGAGCTACGGTGGCCAGAACAAAATGTTAAAGGAGACTAATCCAATCTTGTTCAAGGTTCAACCCATCAGGAACAACAGTTCGCAAATTTAAAATCTAGCCATTGAAGGTGAGCAATGCGATCACCCCTGCGAGAATCCGATAGAACATAATCAAAGATACGCCACTGAAATTCCTGAAAAGTGTGATGATATTCAATACAATGTGACACTACCGGGGCTGACAATGTTGAGGTGTTAATCTGTAAAGAGTGTTCGCCAAGACGGATTTGTATTAGTCTGGTTGTTCTCCCAACATACTGCAAACCGGACAGACAAACAAATGAATAGACAACAAAGTCAGTGAGGCAAGTGCTATACCACTGGGCATGAAAAACCTTACATGTGTGACGATCTTCCCATTGAAGACCCACCATTGATTGTGCACAAAATCTACATCTATCACATGGAAAAGGTCCCCAATTCAAGTGACAGGTAGAATCACAATCCATAGCATTGGTGGCATGTACTACCATATCCTGGATAGTGTGGCCCCTGGTAAACGCAATGGTCAAGTCTTTACAAAAGCATTCATGCAAATGTAAAATGGGCCAATGCTTGCGCAATACTTGCGTAACCTCTGTGGAATGTTACATAAAAGGATGGATCCTCGCCATCCTATCTTGATTCAGTACTGAATTCTGAGTTGAAATGGAGGTGTTGTGAGTCATAGTAGAGAGTCTTATAACCATTTCTGATGGACATTTTTTGCTCGTTTATAAGCCTTAAATATCACATTGTGAGGATAGCCCCGGGCCGATAATCTGTCACAAAGATCCGAAGCATGTGTATAGAAATCTGTTTTTGATGAACAAATTCTCCTCAACCGCAGGAACTGACCCAAAGGGAGCCCCCTCTGAAGGGGTGCAAGATGGTAACTACAAAAACATAATAAATTGTTGCGTTGTACTGGTTTACGATATAAAGTGGTTTTCAAAACGGAATCAGTTCTAAACACAGTGACATCTAAAAAATTCAATAGAATCAGAATTGATCTTTGCTGAAAATTTGATATTGGGCTTACAAGAATTTAACCAGTCCAAAAAACCTTTGTAAATCTTGACTGGACCCAATCCAAATGAAAAAGATGTCATATAAGAAACATTTCAAAATCAAGATGTACTTGAACCAAATTGAAGAATATATCAGTTTCTTCCATAGCAGCCATGCAAATAGTAGCCACCACAGAGGACTTCCAGAGAGGCACAGTAAAATTTCATGTGATGCTCCAGAGAGATGGGATAAAAACACACATGCTACTATGAAAATCCAGGGTGAAGGTCCATATGGGGTGAGGGTGCATGCTGTAATGGAGAGATGGGGTGAAAATATGAGCACTGTTATGGAGGTATAGAGACTACTTGGATTTTGCACTGAGATCAAAAGCAACATCTGGTGTCCCTACTAGTTATTGATAGAATTAGACAGAAGTGGACCAATACTTTCCAGATCATAAGAGGTCCCCCCTGTCATTCATTTTTAGGACAGGAGGAGACTCCCTTGAGAAGGAAAAGCCCACTAGGTATAAGAACCTCACCCCAAAGGCAGTTAGTTGTCCTTGGTTGCTGCCACTGCACCACAATGGTCTAGGTGGGTGATTGCCCCATAAGGGAGCAAGTGGCTCTGGCACCCAGCCAAAGCAGATCATCCACTAGAGGGAGATTGTATCAATCACTCCAACCAGAATATTAAGTACTGTAGGCTTGGAGCCATTGCCACAAGGCAAGTGGAGTTCAGCCAGAAGTCAGGAGTTTTTGAGGAGAGTCTGCAACAAACTAAATGAAGCATGTAGCAAAGAAGGGATATGTGAGTCTTCATGGAGCTAGGGAACTGTGGGATAAAAACCTAAACCCAGCATCTTAACTAGGAAAGAAGTGAAGAAATGGGATTAAGCAAGCAGATGAAACAGACTGATTAAAAGGTGTAAAGAGCTTAGTAGATAGAGCTGGAAGGAATAAACTGGGTTACTTACCTGTAACGGGAGTTCTCCGTGGACAGCAGGATGAGTCAGCCACACCTGGTGTCGTCCCCCGATGGCGCCATATACGGAAGTGCTCTCTAGAGCTCAGAATCTTCTGAGCATGAGCCAGAGGCCCAACCCATTAGCCCGCCCCTAGCCAGCCAGTGAGTCACAAGCTGTGCCCAGCATATCCGTGGCTAGGGGCGAGCGGAGGCTGACCTCAGCCCGGGGAGGTGGGTGGGATTGTGTGGCTGACTCATCCTGCTGTCCACTGAGAACTCCTGTTATACAGGTAAGTAACCCAGTTTTCTCCTTGGACAAGCAGGATTCGTCAGCCACACCTGGTGCCTCCCAAGCTGTGCGATAGTGCGGAGTAGCAGTGGAGAGGGAGGCTGAGTTTGGTGAAGCCAATTATGGTTTATTTGCATATTAGAATTTCACAATTAATAGGTTGCAACTTTGTACTTGACAGGTAACTGCAACAAATAACTGGGCCAACATGGCCGACTAGCAAGAGAATGGCCAACATGGCCGAACAGCAAGGTCAACATGGCCGGGTATCTGATATAACGCTGAGTGAGAGGCCAACATGGCCGGAATATCATCAGTGTCCCCTATTGGGGTTGTCGCTGCTATTGGTGGTAGCAAGGACCACCTGGCCGAAGGCACAGCGAGCCTGAGTGTCCAAGTCCAAGCAATAGTGTCTCTGGAAGGTGTAGACAGAGGACCAAGTGGCGGCTCTGCATATGTCAGCAAGGGGAATGGAATGCAGGTTCGCGATAGTGGTTGCCAACGCTCTGAGCTGGTGTGGTCCCACATTCGGTGCCACCTGTGCGCCCGCCTGTTTGTGGCAGAGGCAGATACAGTCCAAGATCCATTGGGCCATGGTACGCTTAGTGACCAGGCGCCCTGGTTTGTTGGGATCATAGAATACGAATAGCTGGGAGGGCATGTCCTGAGTATGTAGGTTCTGAGGGCTCTGTTGCAGTCGAGGGTGTGTAGCCTCTGCTCCTCAGGGGAGGAGTGCGGCTCAGGGTAGAACGTGGGCAGCTCGATGATCTGATTGATGTGAAATTCAGAGGCCACCTTAGGAATGAACCTGGGTGCATGCGGAGGACGGCTCTGTCCTGGAGGAGTTGAGTGTACGGGGAATGTTCCACCAGCACCTGAAGCTCACTGATTCTGCGTGCGGAGGTGATAGCTACCAGGAACAGAGTTTTCCATGTCAGATGCTTCATTGAGGCTGCAAGTAGAGGCTCGAAGGGAGCTTGAGTCAGCTGTTGCAGGACGATGTTCAGATCCCAAGTCAGGATCGGGGCACGTATTGGAGGTCGTAGGTTGTTTAGTCCTTTCATAAAGCTTATCACCAGGGGCAAGGAGGCGATGGTTCTATCGCCTTCGCGATCATGGAAGGCCACAATGGCGGAAAGGTGCACCCAGACAGAGT
Organism: Ichthyophis bannanicus; assembly: GCA_033557465.1. NCBI lineage: Eukaryota > Metazoa > Chordata > Amphibia > Gymnophiona > Ichthyophiidae > Ichthyophis > Ichthyophis bannanicus. The sequence goes on from CM066044.1 coordinate 137,071,613, forward strand.
TGGTTTTAAGCCCCTGTTCTGAGAGCAAGGCAAGGTACTGCAAGACCGATGGAATGGGGCAGCTGGATGGGCTAAGCCCTCTGGTGGTACACCACCCGCTGAACCACTTCCACTTGAGCCCGTACGACTTTCTGGTGGATGGTCGTCTGGCTGACAGGATGATGTGTTGCATCTCCTTCGAGATGCTAAGTGAAGAGAGGGTTATCCGCTCAATCTCCATACTGTTAGCACCAGGGCCTTCAGGTTGGGGTGCAGGGTGAGCCCGTCATCCTGGGTGAGCAGAGACTGCTGGAGAGGGAGGTGGAAAGGCTGCTCCAGTGCCAGGCATAGTAGAGTTGGGAACCACATTTGCCGGGGCCAGTATGGGGCCACGAGGATGACCTGGGCCTTGTTCTGTATCACCTTCTGTAGCATTTTGGAGATCAGGGGGTGGGTGGAAAGGCGTACACAAGAGACCACTCCACCCAGCACACGTCAAAGGTATCCGAAGCCACGCTGTGTGCTGACAGGCGTTTTGAGCAGAACAGGCGGCACTTCTTGTTTTGGTCTGTTGCAAAGAGGCCGATCTCCGGTTGGCCCCAGCGGTGGAAGATGTTGGAGGTGGCCTGGGGACTCAGGGTCCACTCGTGTGGGCTCAGTTGTCAGCTTAACCTGTCTGCCAGGGAGTTCTGTTTGTCTGGGAGATAGGCCGCTTTTATCCAGCAGTGGCTCACTTGGGTTATAGCCCAGATGGTGAGAGCCTCCTTGCATAGGGCTCGTGAGCCTGTCCCTCCTTGTTTGTTGATATAGAACATGGCCACTTGGTTGTCTGTCTGTACGAGGATTGACTTGTTCATGATGTGCGGTTGGAACGCCTGCAGTGTGTACCTTACGGCTCTGAGTTCCAGAAGATTTATGTGGAGATTTTCCTCTGTTGTTGTCCAGGCCCCTTGAGTGTGTAGCTGACCCATGTGGGCTCCACAGCCTGTCTGGGATGCATCGGTAGTGATGGTGACCTGGTGACTGGGTTGTTGGAGTAGCCTCCCCACGGTGAGGTTTCGCTTGACTGTCCACCACCGGAGGCTCCTCCTGGTGCGAGCATCGACAGCAATGTTGGTGTAAAGAGGCTGGTTGCGCTGGTTCCAGTATAAACGTAGGCGCCACTGAAGGGTGCGCATGTGTAGCCGTGCTAGGGGTAACACATGAGCGGTGGCGGCCATGTGCCCCAGGAGGCGAAGGAGGTTCCAGACTGTGGAGACTGTCTGAAGGGAGGTTGTCATAGCTAGAGTGGCCAACTTCTCTGCCCTTTGTGCAGGGAGAAAGGCTCTTGCCTTCATGGTGTCTATGTCGGCCCCGATGAATTCCAAGCATTGGGTGGGGACGAGGTGTGACTCCTGATGGTTCACCAGGAATCCGAGGGAGGTGAGGAGGCGGATAGTCCATTTCACAGCCCACTGAGTTTCCTGCGGTGATGGTGATGATAGGAGCCAGTTGTCCAGGTAAGGGAAGACATGGATGCCCTGCTTCCGAAGGTGTGCCGTTGTGACGGCCACGCACTTTGTAAATACCCGTGGTGCTGGGGAGAGGCCAAATGGTAGGGCCTTGTACTGATAATGGCCTCCCAGGGCTTGAAAACACAGGTACTGTCTGTCCTGTGGATGGATTGGGACATGTGTTTAGGCGTCTTGCAGGTCCAGGGACGCGATCCAGTCCCCGGGTTGGAGGAGGGGAAGAATCAATCCTAGTGAATACATGTGGAACTTCTCCTTGAAGATGAACTTGTTTAAGTTTCTTAGGTCGAGGATGGGGCGCACCCCTTTCGATCTCTTGGGTACCAGGAAAAATCTGGAGTAGAAACCCAGCTTGATCTGATCGGGGGGTACCGGTTCGATAGCTTGGGATGCCAAGAGGTGCAGCAATTCTTGGTGCATCAGCAGAGGAGTTTCGATGTTGCTGGATGGTGCTCGGGTAGAGCGCTGGTACAGGGGAGACAGGAAGCACAGATGGTAGCCTTCTCGAATGATCCGCAGGACCCCTGTGTCTGTAGAAATAAGACACCAGGAGCTCCAGAAGGCGGTCAATCGTCCTCCCACTGGAAGGACTGGTCGTTCCTCCCACCGGAAGGACTGGTCGTTCTTCCCCGGGTTGATTGTCAAAAGGACGGGGTGCCTTTCCCCACCTGGGGCAGTTGTTTCTTTTGTGTTCTGTCCCTCTGGTGTTTCTGTTGATGTGGAGCACCATAAGGGGCTCAGTATGATCTCTGCTTGTAGCGAGGTTGCTGCCATTTGCAGTAAGCGTTGTATCCTCTGTGAGTGTGTTGTGATTTGCGGCTGTAGTTAAAATTTCCTTTGGTGTTAGAGCTGCGCTCGAAGCCTTCCTCAGCAAGGGTCTGTAAGGTGGTGCAATGTTCCTTCATGTCACTGACCGTGTCAGCCACCTTTTCTCCAAAGAGTGATTCGCCATTGCAGGGTGCGTCCGCGATGCGCTCATGTGTGTCTTCGCGCAGACCCTAGGCCCGCAGCCATGCTAACCGCCTGGTGGAGATGGCGGTGCCGGCTATGCGTGAAGCAACTTCAAAGGCGTTATGTACAGTGCTGATGATGTGTTTTCCGCATTCCTTAAGGTCCCCTATTATGGATACTGCTTTTGCTTTCTCCTCCAGCGGAAGACCCATCAAAGTGTCTGTGAGAGTCACAAGCAAGGAGTACTGGAAAAGTATGTGCTGGAACTGGTGTGCGGAGATCCTAGCATTAAGCACCTTGGAAGACCTTCTTCCCGACGTCGTCAAGGAGTTTAGGGTCTTTTCCTGGGGGGGGAGTTGGCATGGTTACGTAACGACTTGATGCGCTTTAGGGCTGAAGACACCACGATGGAGTGATGTGGTAGCTGACTCTTGCCGAATCCAGGTGCTTGTTGGACCTGGTATTTGGCGTTGAGTTTCCTGTGGCACGCCAGGGATGAGGCTGGGTTCTGCCAGAGCTTGACATGTGTATCCAGGAGACGCTGATGGATTGTCAAGGTGATAGGCGTCATAGGAGCGTTGAGGTACATGAGGACTTCCAGTCCAGCTTGACTTGTCTCCAAAGGAATAAGGTTCAAGGAGGAGGCCACTTTGCGCAGAAACTTGGGGTATGTGAGGTCCTCAAGTGGCACAGCTGCTGGGGCTGGCTGCATGTCCGCGGAAGCCCCAGTGGATCCCCCCACTGAATTTGATAGTAAGGCCGCTTTGTCCTCAGTGGGGGCTTCGGACGCTAGTGGGTTTGTATCCTCCTCCTCTTCACCTATGCTGAGGAAGGATAGAGATTCAGAAGATCCAGAGGTGTCACTTGTATAGCCGCAGTCGAGGTCAGGGGGGTTCGCAGTGTTTGCGCCTGGGGTGGGAAGACTGCAGTCCCATGGCCCTTCTGAAGCAGCGTTCGGGATGGATTTATCCAAGACAGCATCACGTAGAAGGTCTGTGAGGCTGGAAAGCAGTTGCAGGATGGCTCCTTGGTTAGGAAGCAGCCCCGCAGGGGTGGCCATTATCCCGAATTGTTGCGCTGCCTCGGGGACCCTTGCCGCGGATGAGGCCTTCCTATATGGCTTGGATCCGGGGCTGGAGCTACTAGCGTGGTGCTTGAGCTTTGATCCGCAGTGCCTGCCTCTCCTGGCAGCACCGGGGCTTCAAGAGCAGTGTTGCCTTTTGTGCCTGCTGTGTCCCGGGCTCCTATGTCTGTCCCGGCAGTGATGGCTGCTTCTGTCTCGGCAGCATGCACTCTGCAGTGTCCGATCATCGTAGTGATCATTGTTCTCTCTGCTGCCCTGATTAGTGCCTCGATGCTGCGGATCCGAGGGGGCAGAGACAGCACCAGCATCAGGGTCTACTTCTGTGTCGGCGCTGGGAGGAGGGAAGTCCTTGCGATGTGCAGCCTCGGTGCAGAGAGAAGGGGGGCCGTCATGACGTCGGGAGGGAGACCCATTCGATTGTCCAATGGGGGTTGGGTGGGCGTGGCTATAATGCCCGTGCCGATAGCCAATAGGAGCAGAGGGGTGGAGACTGTGACGTCATCAAGATGGCCGCCCCCAGGAACAGCATGGTCGGACCGGCGTGCTTGAGCTCTGCGGGGGTCCCGAGGAGAGCTGGAAGAGCTGCGGCGGCTGGAGGAGGCCTTGGAAGTTTGCCGTTTTGTTTCCAGCTTACCTGCTGGCATTTTGGAGTTTATTTTTGCCGCGGGAGTGTGTAGCTTTGCCGTGGGGGCTTCCGTGGTAGCTGGCAAGCCCATAGCAGAACGGCCGGGGATGGAGGCCCCTAGGGGCGCATCCCATGCCGGGGGAATAGTTGTTGCAGGTTCCGGATGCAGCGCAAGAAAATCTCTTAAAGCATGGCCTCTGGACTTTAGGGCTCTGGGAGACATCTGAGAGCAGTGCTGGCAGTCCGTGACCTGGTGGTTGATGCCTAAGCACCTAACACACTGGTCGTGGGCATCTGAGTTGCTCATCTTCTTTGAGCAGTGGCTGCATTTTTTAAATCCAGGTTTCGTAGATGGCATCTTCTTCGTAAGTATTTTCTTTAATTTCTTCTCTAGTTGAGGGTATTCGTCTTTTAATTCTTCTCTGGTTGTGAGAGAGCAGGATCCGCGTGTGGTAGGCATGGCGGAAGAAGAAAGATTGGCTGGCTAGGGGCGGGCTAGTGGGTTGGGCCTCTGGCTCATGCTCAGAAGGTTCTGAGCTCTAGAGAGCACTTCCATATATGGCACCGTCGGGGGACAACATCAGGTGTGGCTGACGAATCCTGCTTGTCAAAGGAGAAGGGTAAATTACAATCCAACTGAGTCAAGAAGATCTTTTTATGTGAATTCACATTTGTTGAAGTTCTTTATCAGCAACCCTAAATTTTCAATAAACCTTTGGTTTAGATCATAATTTCTGGCCTGCACTCCATTCATTGAGAAGGGTGAATATGAAAGTGTCAACTGCCAAATCCTTGCTAATTATCACCAGTCTCCTCACAAATCTGAATCTTGATACTTTTAAATCCAGGAGCTCTAAGAAAGTCTAGGTAAACGTTCCTAGGATTAGTGTGCTGCCTTCTCTGCGAAGCAGTTTCAAAGCCACTGTCAGGAGCACACAGAAAGGGGGTTACAGAGAAATAAGGTGGAAGTACACACTCTGACAGAGTGAGACAGAGTGTGAACAGTCTGTGCCCACTATCAGGGGAAAGGAGCTCTGCACATAGCAGCTATTTTCATCCGGCATTTTGATGGATATTTCCACTAGTAAAATATAATACATAAATGTCTCTCAGGGGGTTATTCTGAGCCACAAATAGCGGAGATGGACGTCCAATGGGATGTCCATCCCCGCTATTCGTGGCTTCTCCTTCCCCCGAACAACTTCCCCGCCGGTTTTGTGGAAAAGTTAGAAGTGGGCAGGGAATGGGCGGGAAATGGGCGGCCTGGGGGCGGAATCTCGACAGGCAGTAGGCGGTCGCTGGCCCTGGACGTATAGGGCCGATTCTAATGTCAGTGAAATGTCAGGGGAAGTTATTCAGGACTTGATTTTTTGGATTGCCTGGGGCGCGGATGGGGCAGGGGGGACCAGGGTTTATTCCCCGCAGCTCGACCCCTTTTTCAGGCAGCGGACATCGTGGCTTTTAAATAGAGCCACGGTGCCATGGCAACATGATGCCATGGCGCCGCGGCTCCATTTAAAAGCCCTGACTGAGTTAGCCAGGGGCAGTCCTGCATGTGCAGGCCAGATGGAATCACAGTCCTGGCTTGCACGTGCAGGACTGTTCGCGATTCTGATCCCAAGGAGCTAGATGTGCCCCACGGGATCAGAATCTCTGTGTCCAGTTCAGAATGGATGCACAGAGCGGATCTACGTGCGGGACGGCATCGGGCCCTTAATGAATCCAATTCTCTATGGATTTGGATATAGATTACTCACTTTTTTCAAATCTGAGCCCAAATAATTATATTCAAGCATTTTTCTGCCAAAATGGGTTTGTAATCTGAGGTGTCCCTGAGGGAATGCAGGGTAAAATCACCTGCCCTATGTTAGAGTTGGCTGTCTATGGTCTAGATCACTTCTCCAGACTTCTGGCAAGCTCAAAGTGTAGGGTCTGAGCTATGAGCTGAGGACAATCCCCTCTAGGTCTTTTGTCTGAGAAGGAGAGCTTGTACAAGATGGGGGAAGATGCTTTGCTACCTAATCCCTTGGGAGACAGGATGATGTACTGACCATTGTCAAAGCAGAATGATTAAACTTTCTGCTAGAAAAATAAATCAAGCAAAAATAAGAGACTGCGACAGGATTTACACACCTCACACAAGATCTTTAAGGGAAAAACATGCCAGATAAACTGTCAGAATAATAAGGGAAAGATGGCTGCTGCACTAGCAACAGCCCTCTTGCCCCCCTCCCCCTCCCCCCACCAAAAAAAAAAGCCTGGTACCAATGGAAATTTTTCAGAAATTAAGCTAGGCGAACAGAGAGAATAAGCTGGAGCAGATATGAAGACCAGACGCTCTCTGCTAGACACTGAAAGAGGAGTAAGTTACCAGTTTCCTGAACTAGAGCTCAGATAAATGGAAGGCTCTGGGGACAGACTCTTGATCTCATGAATTACTGATCTGGAAGCTAGAGCATTATTGGACTTCTAGCTAAAGATTGTGAAACCACAGGAAAGTAAACAAATATTGATTATGGTGGTGAAATGTATATAGTAACAAATAATGACAGAAAAAGACTGAATGGCCCATCTAGGCTGCCTAGTAAGGTGCTTAAGATTTGAAATGCGACTTTAGACTCTATGCTGATTCTCTTCCCCCCTCATACCTCACACTCCATGCCTTTCTTTAGGATCATAATTGCTGCTTCTTGCAAAGAAATCATTTCACTAATGCTTTGAGCTGAAGTGCTCAGGGCTGGCCCAAGGCATGTGCGGGAATGTTGTCTGCACATGACACCGTGTTCCTGGAGTCCCCCCGCACCAACTGCACTGGAAAAAATCCCCCTCCAGATTCCAGATAACGCTGCTGCTACATGATCGATTCAGCAGCAGCAGTACTGTGGCAGCCTGGGCCGCTTCAACCCCTTATAGCGCTTCAACCCCTTATAGCCGGCGGGGGGCCCCCCTCATACATGACCTCCCCTCAGCTGTGCCCCACCCCCTTGTCCATGTGCTGCTCTTATCCACCGCTGCTGCCCTTCTTTGGGGCATGTAGCGGCGACAATACATAAAAATGCACTGCAGTGCCGGCATTACCTTCTTTTCTGGCGCTGCAATGCCATTTGTACTTCCACTTCCTCCCCCTCCGATGAATCAGAGGGGCAGAAGTAGAAGCACAAATGGCGCCAGAAACTAAGGTAACACCAGCGTTGCGGTGCCTTATTTATGTATTGTGGCCACTGCGTGTCCCAGACACAGGCAGCAGCGGCAGATAAGAGTGGCGCATGGACAAGGGGGGGGCACAGCTGAGGGGAGGTCATGTATGAGGGGGGCTCCCCGCCGGAAAAGTTTTCTCCGATCGCCATAAGGGGTTAAAGCGGCCCAGGCTGCCACAGCACTGCTGCTGAATCGATCATGTAGCAGCAGCGTTGTCTGGAATCTGGAGGGGGATTTTTTTCAGTGCAGTTGGCATGGACAGAAGGGATAGCGGAAACTGAGAAGGAGAGCAGATATTAGACATGGGGAGGTCATAGGGATAGGAAGAGAGAGGAAGGGAGAATGCTTGACATGGGGGAAGGGGGAATAGGGAGATGGGGGGCTTACAGACAGATGAACATGAAAGAGAATTTGGGAGATATAGACGAGAATGATGCTGGACACGGGGGAAATAGGGATAAGGAGATGGAGATGAACTGCTTTACATGTGGTGGGTCATAGGGAGATGAAGGGGAAATGCTGGTCATTGGGAGAGGTAAGAGGAAGGGGTGATGCTGGACACAGGAAGGGGCAAAGAACTACAGAGGAGAAAAACTGCACTTGACAAGAAATAAAGGAGATGGAGTACAGATGCATATTTTTTTTATTACTACTCCTGAGTCTATTCCCTTTCACCTTCATCCTATGTCCCCTCATAGCAGAGCTTGCTTTCAATCGAAAGAGGCTCTCCTCCTGTATACAAACATAGAAACATGACGCAGAAAAAGATCACATGGCCTAGCTAGTCTGCCCTGCCAAATCGACTACTACAATAGAGGAAAGACAGAAAAACTGGACACAGAGAGACAGAAGAGAGATTTTGGATATGGTGGGGGGATATGATATAAGAGAGAGGTGGAAATGCTGGAAGGGGAGAGAGAAAGCGAGGTGCAGATACTGGATGGGGCGATCTGGATAGCGGGGATAAAAGGGAGGGAGAGAGAGAATTAGTAACAGACTAGGGAATAAGAAGCTGGGGAAAGAGATCGGGATGGGAGGTTTGGGGTTAAGGATGAAAAGTAGCAGCTTGAGGACAAGATGGTAAGAAGAAGGAGAGAAATTTGAGGCCATAAAAAAATAAATGGAAGAAAGCTGAAAAGTAAAAAATCAATGTAAGAGATGGATGTACAGGAGAGAAGTAGCTGATGGACTCGAGACCTTGGAAAGAGTTAAGAGATGATGCAGAAAAGCAGAAACCAGAGACCAGAAAAGCAGAAATCAGAGAATGCCATTAGAAAACTAAAATGGCTGGATGACTATGGTAGAAAAAGCATAGTTACTCACCTGTAACAGGTGTTCTCCAGGGACAGCAGGAATCAGTCCTCACATATAGGTGAGGTCGGCACCGACGGAGCCCTCGTGCGGAGCAATTTCCCCAGCTTTCAAAGAAAGCCTTTGGGAATCTTTATCTTTATTTGTTTCTTTATATACCGCCCACACCATGGGTACCAGAGCGGTTTACCAGAGCAGTCCCCTTCCCGCTCAAGGGTGCCATCTTGCTCAGTCAGATGACATAGCTAAAAAGACGGCAAAAAAATAATAAAAAGCAATAATAGGACTGCAACTCCAGGGGAGGAGGGAGGGTCATGAGGACTGATTCCTGCTGTCCCTGGAGAACACCTGTTACAGGTGAGTAACTACACTTTCTCCAGGAACAAGCAGGAAGTCAGTCCTCACATATGGGACTCCCTAGCTACAGGCTACCGAGAACCTATAGCTGAAAAAAAGGCTCCATCTAGGTGAGCCGCAACAGCAGCAAGAGAACTTTCTCCAAGAATACATCCCCCATGGTAGCCTCACACCAGAAGGCCGGAAGGTCGGAGTTGCCTAAATCTCGAATAGATTCCGGAGTACCGCCTGACCGAAAACGCTGTCCCGTCAGGACTCCCTCTCCAGGCAGTAATGGGCTGCAAAAGTCTGGCTTGAAGACCAAGTTGCGGCCCGGCAGATGTCTGCCAATGGAACAGAGCGGTGATTAGCTACCGATGCGGCCTTAGCCCTGACACAGTGGGCCGTGATACGACCCTGCAGCTGAAGGTCAGCTGCCCTGTACGCCCAGGCAATGCAGTCTGCCACCCAGGTGGATAACGTGCGCTTGGAGAGCGGTAGACCCAGTTTAATAGGGTCATAAGAGATGAAGAGCTAAGAAGCCCTCCGATGTCCCCGCGTACACTCCAGGTAGAAGGCGAGCGCCCTCTTACAGTCCAGGGTATGCAGAACTGCTTCTGCCCTGTTGGTATGTGGCCTGGGAAAGAAGGTTGGAAGAACCACCTCTTGGTTGAGGTGAAACGAGGAAACCACTTTTGGGAGGAACTTGGGGTGTGTACAGAGCACTACGCTGTTCTTGTAAAACCGTTTGTACGGCCTATCTGACACTAGAGCCTGCAGCTCACTCACATGCCTAGCCGACGTGAGCACTACCAGGAAGAGCACCTTCCAGGAGAGGAAGCGCAGATGGCAAGTGGACATCGGCTCAAAAGGAGGGCGAGTAAGTTGCTGGAAGACCACGTTGAGATCCCACTCTGTCTCCGGAGGACGGATTGGAGGTTTCAGCAGGAGCAGGTCCCTGAGAAACCTGGCTACAAAGGGGTGAGCCGAGAGAGGCTGACCGTCTATCAGTGCATGGTTAGCCGACAAGGCACTCAGGTGGACCCTGACGGAGTTAGACTTGAGGCCTAGCTCCGAGAGATGAAGTAGGTACTGTAACACCTTGGGAACCTGAGATGAGAAGGGTTCTACAGTATGTTGGTGACACCACACTTGGAACCTGCGCCATTTACATGCGTAGGATTTTCTGGTGGATGGCCTCCTGGAGGCTAACAACACTTCCTCTACCCCTTCGGGTAAGAGAAAAGGTGGAAGGCCTACCCTCTCAGCAGCCAGGCCATCAAATTGAGGGATCTGGGATTGGGGTGCACTAGGGAACCCTGCTCCTGGGTGAGAAGGTCGGGCTGTACCCCCAAGGGGAGAGGGGTTTCCACCGCCAGTTGAAGAAGAAGTGGGAACCAAGGCTGTCTGGGCCACCTGGGCGCTACCAGGATCACCCAGGCCTTGTCCCTGCAAATCTTGAAGAGAGTTCGTGCTACCAGAGGCGTAGGCGGAAAAGCGTACAGGAGGCTTCCCGACCAAGGGAGAAGAAACGCATCTGCTGCTACCCTGAGGGGGTGCGGCTGTCTGGAGCAAAAGCAGGGTAACTGACAATTCTGTGGACTGGCAAAGAGATCCATGGACGGGAGGCCCCAGTGGTTGAAAATCTGCTGGGCAATGCCCCTGTTCAGTTGCCATTCGTGGGGTTGAAGAACCTTGCTCAGTTTGTCTACCAGGCAGTTCTCCTGGCTGGGTAGGTGAACTGCATGGAGAGACATGTTGTGTCGAACTGCGAAGGAACAGAGATCCAGAGACTCCTGGCAAAGGATCCTCGAACCTGTGCCGCCCTGTTTATTCACATAGAACATAGCCACCTGGTTGTCCGTCTGTACTCGGATAGACTGGTTGGAGAGGCCAGGAGCAAAGGCTTTTAGAGCTAAGCGAATGGCCCTAAGTTCCAACAGGTTGATCTGGAGTGTGGCCTCCTGAGGAGTCCACTGACCTTGAGTGCAAGAGCCCTGACAATGGGCTCCCCAACCCATCAAGGAGGCATCTGTGGTCAGCACCCTGGTATGCACGGGAAGCTGGAACGGTACCCCCCGCAGGAGGTTCCCTGATTGTGACCACCACTGCAGGGACTGCACTAGGGGTTTGGATACTGCCACTCTGTCGGACAGGTGTCCCGTGGCCTATGACCACTGGTCCCGCAGGGTCCACTGAGCTGTCCGCATGTGCATGCGTGCGAAAGGAGTAACATGAACTGTGGAGGCCATGTGGAGAGCAGGCGTAAGAACCTCCGTGCTGACACCTAGGGTACTTGAGTCACCATGCCCACCTGAGACAGCAGGCGGTGTGCCCTGTCCAGTGGCAAGTAGGCCCTCGCCTGTATGGTGTCGAGCCTTGCCCCTATGAATTCCAAGTTCTGGGTGGGGAGCAAAGAGGACTTTGCGCGATTGATGACGAACCCCAGATGCTGAAGCAGAGCTATTGTGCGAGCTGTGGCGTGGTGCGTCTCCTGAGCTGACTGGCCCCTTATGAGCCAGTCATCTAGGTAAGGGAATACAAAGATTCCCTGGCTCCTGAGGAAGGCCGCTACCACAGCTAGACACTTGGTGAAAACCCTTGGAGCGGAAGTTAGATCTAAGGGAAGCACTTTGTATTGGAAGTGGTTTCCTCCGACCACAAACCTGAGGTATTGTTTGTGGTCTGGATGTATGAGGATGTGTGTGTAAGCATCCTTTAGGTCCAAGGAGCATAGTCAGTCTCTCTGCTAGAGGTAAGGCAGAAGTATACCAAGTGAAAGCATTTTGAACTTTTCCTTTACCAAGAACTTGTTGAGATTTCACAGGTCTAGGAAGGGGCAAAGGCCTCCTTGTCTTTTCGGTATCAGGAAATACCCGGATTAAAAGCCTTTCCCCTGCAGGTGGTGGGGCACCGGTTCCAGACCAGCCAACTCCTGCAAGAGGAGGTTCCTGTGCAAGAGGGGTCCGAGATGCTCTCCTGGGAAATAAGAGGTACGCACTTGGCTGAAATGGAGCAGATAGCCGTCCTGGACTATTCTTAGAACTCAAGTGTCGGATGTAATGGCTGGCCATCTGTGGGCGTTGTCATGCAGCGAGGGCTGATGAAAGCCAAGATGAAAAAAAAGAAGCTGTTTGTCAGAAAGAAAAAGATGTGCACAAGGTGCAATATTCACAGGGACCAGCTAGAGGGAGCAGGAGTACATTCAGAGAGACTGAAGGGCCATGCCCAGCTGGTCAAGAGCACCTGACAACCAGCTCACAATCCTCAAAGGCAGGCTTGCTTTATAAGGAGAGGAAGGAAGACTGGAAAGGAGGACCACCAGGAGCTAAAGAAGAACCAGCTCAAGCTAGAGGAGGACCACCAGGAGCTAGAGGAGAACCAGCTCAAGCTAGGAGAGGACCACCTCGCGCTAAAGAAGGACCGGGTCAAGCTGGAGAGAAAGCTGTTTGCTGGCAGAGGCGAAAGCACTACACTAATTGCAAGCAGGAGCCAAGGGAGAATCAGCTGGGAAAGCAGAGCCAGGCTGAGCAGGGAAGCCAGGAATTGGGCTTATGCAGAAGCAGGCGCTTACCAGGGGAATTGATTCCAAGGCTGAAAGGTAAACCAAACTTTCAAAAAAAAGATTGGCACCAAGCTTCTGAGTGTGGGAAGCAAGCAAAAGGAGAAAACCTCTCGTCTTCATGCTGCTGCAATACAAGGTATGCTAATTACATTCCTATGAAGAAAGCTTTACCTTTTAAGAGTTCTTTTGAAGGTAGTGTAAAACCTTTGAGAAGAGAAAGCACAGCATCTCCTAATATAGCACGTGGCCAACGCCCCAGGTTAGGCCCAAGACACTGGCAAGTGCTTCAGGAGATATATAAACCTCCAGAACGTATTATCCAAGAAACTGATGACACAGAGCTAGACATATCTTCTCCAGAGCAGATGCAAGTGGAACTGGTTGAGCAGTTATCAGATGAAGAGATGGATTGCTCTCTGTGTGTTTCCAGTAGCATAGAGTCTTTGCTAGACTTATGAACTGCCTGTATTGTCTTCAGAGTGTCTTTAATTTGCTAAGCAGAAGAATAATGAAAATGTGGTTTCAAGCTAGAAGCTGTTTTTGAGCACTGCTAATACTGTGAAGTTTAACAGTTTTTCCTTAAACACCGAGTTTCTTTCATTCCTGAATTTAACGACATTTGCTTTGAGTTGTAACCCAATTTTGAAACCATGCATAAAGGGAATAAATGCCTTTTTCATCCCACCACTCTGCTTTCATGGATTTCTTTAAGGATTGGAGCTAAAAACCACTAAGACCAAGTTCCACTTGGTTCTTAAAGGACTCTCCTATCATAATAATAAAATTTTGGGTCCCACTTGCCCTTGCGACCACTGGCCACCAGGGGGGTGCACGACAGCGTACAGGGACAGCCGACCTCCTGTGCAGGGCCAAGCCACTGGTGGGAGAGGAGATATGCAGAGGGAGTCAAAAACCCCCTCTCTGCCCGCATGGACTCGAGTATCACCTCTGCTTCCGGGGTCAATTTAGACATCGAGGTCCCAGTGGTCGGGGCGGATGCACAGGTGAGACCGGCTATCAGCGCCCGCTGCTGGTCCATGAAGGCAGACACGCTGCTCTCCAAGGCCTCCAACATGAGACCCAGCTCAGAAGACTCCGCAGCCCCCGGCTCGGTTCCCGATGCAGGTTCTCCCGGAAAAGAGTTCACGAGAACAACAGGCATTACCTTGTCTGACACCTCCTGCTCCATACAAGGTATTTTAGCAGCCTCTCTGACTCCGGACGTCCAGGAGATTGGAATCAGGGCAAGTCCAGCTTATCCAATGTCTGGATGGGCAGAACATACCCAATCGAAATGGGCCTCTATGCGTTTTAAGCACTAGCCGTCACCACTGAATATCTCCCCCATTGTTTTTTATAATTTACATGTTCTTTTGAGGTAGAAATCCAGGCAGGGCTGAGAGCTGGAAGGGTTAAGTGAAAAGGATACACCCCTCTTGGTGAAGTCATACCCTGGTACATACTTGTCCCTCCCCTATTCCTTTGTCCTGCTGCTCTCTCTGCTTGTTAGACATAACTACTCTCCCTCTGCTTTGCTAGAGATAAGAGTACAGTAGACTTTCTCCAATCGGGACTATACTGTAATAAAGTGACCAATCATGAAGAAATGCTGTAATAATCTGATAAGACGTCTATATAATCTCTCTGAGCCCTCTGGTGGGGGCCCAGAATTTGGAAAAACTATTTTCTCTGGGTCTGTGCACATTAAACCGTTGTTTCCTTCTAAGACTCCTTGGGTGTTTCTTTCTTCACTCGTTTATATGGTACACTTTCTTTAGATATGACTTTTTATTTCTTTGGTGTTGTGTTACATGCAGAGTGTGGCTTCTTGGGATTTCAGTTTAATTTTGGTCAACATATTTATATTTTTAGTTTGCGGTCCCTTATTTTGTACTTGATGAGTGTCTATTTATGTTCTAAGTATGTGACTGAAGCCAGGTATTCTGTTAGTATGAAGTTTCTATGAAGGAATCTGTCTTGTTCAATAGATGTTCTTGGGTCCACTGCAGTATTTATGGTGCCATCCTTTCTGGGCACGCTTCTTGTTGTGAGAGTTTTGGAAGTTAGTACTGTTAGGGATTGGTAGATTTGTTCTATGGGTCCTGTTCTTGGTGTGTGGTCAACTGTAGTTTCACCTACCTATACACTCACGAACACTACCTTCACAGCTACTGCTTGCCGACACCCCCGCACTACCCTGCTTGATTGGTTTGCAGTGAAATCCGCTTTGATTCAAGGATAAAGCGGAATATAAATACTTTTAAATGAATAAAATAAATAAATAGTGCATTCTGATATTTAAAATATTTTGTTAGTTCAGATTCAAGGAAATCTCGAATTTTAAGGGAACATGTCAGTTTCATTTTGCTGAGTAGCCTGATTGCTTCACTGCTGCTGATTATCGGGCTTTTCCACTAATATGGTCCAATCTAGCCTGAGCACTATGATCTTGAAAGTGTAGTTACTCACCTGCAACAGGAGATCTCCGGGAACAGCAGAAATTTAATCTTCACAGATGGGTGACGTCAGTAACGATGGAGCATGCGCGGGAATGCTCCCCAGAGTCCAATAGGAAAGCTTTTGGGAGCACTCCACTGCACCTGCATGGCTGCCTTCCCACCTTCCCAGTTCCCTATCTTCAGTTAATTTTATAGCTGAGAAAAAGAAGTGTAAGAGAAGAAAACCCTACAACTTCTAGGGGAAGAGGGTGGGTTGTGAAGACTAAGGGGCTTGTTTACAAAGCCGCGGTAGCAGTTTCCGATCATTATTGATTTCAATGGGGCCGCGGCTCTAATAATGATAGGAAACTGCTACCGTGGCTTTGTAAACAAGCCCCTAAATTCCTGCTGTTACAGGTGAGTAACTACACTATCTCTAGAAACAAGCAGAAATTTAGTCTTCACATATGGGACTCCCTAGCTCCCAGATGCCAGATTAAGTGACCTCAGAACAGGTGGAGGTTTGCCTCAGATTAGGCCTCAAGAGGTCATGGATCCCTCATGGATTTCTGGTATTGTAAAAGTCAGGGTCGGAGGGTAGGAGTTGCCCCTAAGTCTGAAAGAGGTGCTGGAGAACAGCCTGACCAAACATGGCATCCCAGCAGGAGTCCTTTTCCAGACAATATTGAGCAGCAAAAGCATGGACAGAAGACAAAGTTTCTGCCTTGCAAATTTCGTCAATGGCTACAGAGTGTAGGTTTGCTATTGAGGTAGCCATGGCACGAACATTATGAGCAGTGACATGTCATTCCAGGGAGAGTCCTGCTTTATCATAAGCAAATGAAATGCAGTCTGCTATCTATCTGGAGAGTGTACATTTAGATATCGGGAGACCCAGGTGACTAGGGTCAAAGGAAATGAACAACTGCGAGGCTTTATGGTGATCTTGAGTTCTATGGAGATAAAAAGCCAACACACGCTTGCAGTCAAGGGTATGCAGGGTTGCTTCTGCCCTAGATGCATGTGGTCTAGGAAAGAATACAGGAAGGTAAGCTGACTGATTCAAATGAAAAGGAGACACCACTTTTGGCATGAAATGCGGGTGAGTCTGAAGGATGACCTCATTGTACAAGGTGGGTCGGCCACCAAAGCTTGAAGGTCACTAATGCGTCTAGCTGAAGTGAGGGCAATAAGGAAGATAATCTTCCATGAAAGGAATTTTAGTGGGGTCCTAGCCAATGATTCAAAGAGCTGCGCTAGAACAACATTGAGATTCCATGCCACTGGAGGTGGCTTAATGGGTGCCTTGGTCAGCAAGAACCCTCTCATAAAAAACGCTATTAGTGGATGTGAAGAGATGGGCTGTCCATCCAGTAGATGATGAGAAGCTGCAATGAAACTGAGAAACTCTCACCGAGTTGATCTTGAGACCTGTTGAGGTCAGATGTAGGAGATACTGGAGGAATGCCTCCACGGGAGCAAAGAAGGGATTGAGATCCTTCTGGGAACACCAGGCAAAGAATGTACACCACTTTAAAGCATAGGAATGCTGGTGGATGGCTTCCTGGAAGCCAAAAGGATTTCCTTAACCTCTTGTGTAAGGTTAAAGTCTTGTAATGCTATGTTCTCAGCAGCCAGGCTGTAAGATGGAGAGGCTGTGGTTTGGGATGGAGCAGTGTCCCGTCATCCTGGGAGAGGAGATCGGGTGCAGATCCCAATCAGAGAGGCTGAGTCTGAGTCAGACGTAGCAGCAGAGGGAATCACGGTTGACATGGCCAGTGAGGGGCTATGAGAATCATGAAGCCCTTGTCGGCCTGCAGCTTGAACAGTGTCTTGGGAATGAGGGGTCTGAGAGGAAATACATAAAGGAGATCCTGACCCCTGTTGGTTGCTGGATGTCGGAGTCCTAGTACAGAAGCGGTGAAGTCTGGCATTCTGTGAAGTGGCAAATAGATCTATGTCTGGAGTTCCCCAGGTCTGAAAGATGTAGGACATTGTTTCCGGATGGAGAGACATTCATTGGAAAGAAGGATCTGACTCAGCTTGTCTGCCAAGACATTGAGCTGCCCTGGGAGATACATCACTTGGAGGCGCATTTGATGAGAAATGGCAAAGGACCACAGATGGAGAGCCTCCTTGCAGAGGGGCCAGGAGCCTGTTCTGCCCTGTTTGTTCAGATAGAACATGGTGACCTGACTGACTGTCCTGACTAGGACCCTAGGACCCGTGAGGTGATCATGAAACACCTTGAGTGCATTTGAGATAGCACAAAGCTCCAGAAGATTCATCTGGAGCTGTGACTCCTGAATTTTCCAGAAGCCTTGTGTAGAAAGAGAGCCCAAGTGAGCTCCTCAACCCAGTTTGGAGGCATCTGTCGTCAGGGTGCATTGATGTGGAGGCATCTGAAAAGCTGACCCGACGAGGAGATTTGCTGGGGAACACCACCACTGGAGGGAGATGGTGAGAGGGGCAGTGACTTGGATCTTGTCCCTGAGGTGGCCTTAGGCCTGCATCCATTGGGAGACAAGAGTCTACTGGGCTGTCCACATATGTAGGTGGGCATATGGGATGACATGTACTCTTGAGGCCATGTGCCCAAGAAGCTACAGCATTTCTCAGCCATTCAGATGGTCTTGGAGTAGCGCTTGGGACACTAGCTCAATGAGACGGGCATAATGGAGCTGGGGCAGAAATGCCCTGGACTGTTGTGTGTCCATTAAAGCTCCAATGAACTCTAGTCTTTGAGTTGGAGCGAGGTGGGATTTTGGAAAATTTATGACAAATCCCAAGTGTTGTAGTATTGTGATGGCACGATGCAAGGAAAATTGAACCTCTTGGGAGGTGTCTGCTCTTAAGAGCCAGTTGTCTAAGTAAGAGAAGACAAATATCCCCAGAGATCTTAGATATGCGGCTATGGCCGCCATGCACTTTGTAAAGACTCTTGCGGTAGAAGCCAAGTATGAAAGGAAGAACCTTGTACTGATAATGTCTTCCCTGAAAAATGAAGCGTAGATATTTCCTGTGTCCTGGGTGGAAGAGGATATGTGTGTATGATTCTTTTAGATCTAGAGAACAGAGCCAGTCCTGACTATGGAGGTAGGGGAGAAGAGTACCTAGAGAGATCATTTTGAACTTTTCATGGACTAGAAACTTGTTGAGGTTTCTGAGGTCCAGGATGGGTCTGTACCCTCTGGTCTTCTTTGGTACGAGAAAGTACAGAGAGTAGAACTCCATTCCCTGCTGGGATATTGGGACATCTTCTATGGTGCCCTGGGATAGAAGAAAAGACACTTCTTCAAATAGGAGAGCAGTGAGTGAGGGTTGTGTGAGATAGTCCCCTACGAAAGTCGAGGGGGGCATAGTTTGCAGATGAAGTCTGTACCCCTCCCGAACTATGGTTATTGTCCACTGCTCTGAGGTGATAAGGTGCCATCTGTGTGCACAGTGATACAATCTGCCTGCTTTGTGGAGGGAGTGAGGGCCCTCCAGAGGCAGGGTGGCAATGTTTTCTAGTAAAAAGTCAAAAACCAGGCGCAGACTATGGCTGTGGAGCTGTTTTGAGATTTAGCCACTTGTGCCTTCTTTTGTTGTTTAAGGGGCTGCTGTCTCTTCTGAGGGCCTTGAGCCTGGTACAAAAGCAGGAGGATAAGAAGAGTAGAATGTCTTCTTTTTATTGAAGAATGTCTTCTTTGCATTTGTCTTTTTTTCTATTAGAATTAGCTGTTGTTCTGGACAGTCTGTTAGAGTGGTATTCACTGACTCTAACTGAGAAGCCTTATCCTGCCAGTCTTTGCCAAAGAGGTTCTCCCTTGTGCAAGGTATGTTGCCCACCTTATCTTGAACCCACTGTTCAAGACTGAGGCCTGGAGCCATGCAATCCTGCATGCACCAATGCATATTGCTGTGGTTCTTCTTGTGCATTCAAAAGCATCGCAAGTTGCCCTTTTGACAAACTTCGATACATTTTGGGTATGCTTGACTAGAGCAAGATAAGTCTTCCCTCTTATCATCTAAGAGAAGAGAGGCCATGGCCTCGAGGTCCCAGGTAACCTCCTTAAGGAACATACCCATGTAGAGTATATAGGAGTTAATCCTGGCTGAGAGCATAGAAGCCTGAAAACATTGACACCCAAAGCATCAAGGGTTCTCGATTCCTTATCCGGTGGGTTAGAGGAATGAGTCTTGGAACTCTTGATTCGATGCACCACTGGTTCTACCTCCATTGAATGGTGGGAAGCTGTGGCTTTTGAAAGCCAGGACACTCCGGTACTCAATACATGGTATTGAGGCGTTGAGTGTGAGGCAAAATAGTGAGGGGAGTCTCCCACATCCAGAGCCACATGAGATCATGGAGTATGCGGTGCACCGGCAGGGTGACTGCCTCCTTGGGAGCTGTTGGGTATTCGAGGATCTCTAATTCCTCTGCTCTGAGCTCTTACTCGGATGTCACTGTTATAAGAGACCCCTAGTTAGGTCTCAAATGAATTCCTGGAAGGACATGTCCTCAGGAGGCGACATGCATCATTCTGGAGGCAGGAAGGGCTCTGAAGGCAGGCCTTGGGGCCCTCAGGAGTCGAGTGACTCCTCATCTGAAACAAGGGAGTCGGAATTGAAGGACTCAAAATATTGGTGGGAAAGGTGTTCACCCTCCGCCACGCTCCGATACTGATGTGTGCCAGTATTAGGCTCAGGAACTGTTTGGATCAAGCCCCGGTATCAGGAATGGACTTGAGGGAATGCATAGGTGGCAGTGATGACAGTGCCATGTATCCCAATGCACCCTGCACCAGTGCCGACTTCGGTGCCGGTATCTCTACCGGTATTGACGGCCCGGTGTCTGAGGACAAAGGTTTGATGGAAACCAAGGTTGCTGACCAGTATTCGCTGTTCTATCGAAGTCACTGATGCTTGGGTATTGGTGACGGATACTTGCGCCATCGTCCCAGAGCATGACACCAGTAGCTCTCCTGAGGTCAAGGCTTTGGGAGCATCCTGAAGCCCCTCGATGGCTTTGAAGGGCAGGTCCTCCCACCAGAGCTGTTTGGCAGGCCAAAGCACCTCTAGGGCAACATCCAAGGCATCTCGATGGTGGGGATGAGATCTACTTCTGGAGGAATTTTCTATCTTCGATGAAGACTTGTGCTTGGACACTTTCGATACCTGAGATCCATGAGAGGAAGATGAGGCTCTCGATGCTGTCAATGCCAAAGATAATGCGTCCAAAGCGAAGACAGTTCTAAATTTAGAGGCTCAGTTTTGCAGGCCTCTCTTTGTCATCTTTTTACAAAGGGAACATTCTGTTGGCTGGTGGTCAGGCCCGAGGCATTTCAAGCACCAGTCATGTGTGTCAGTTGCCGAGATGGTACTGCCACACTTGGAACATTGTCTGAAATCACTAGTTGGTTTCTCCATACCATCAGTGGACAGTATGGTAGGCTTAAGGCCTAAGATTGCGTCAATGCACCTGAGGTTTTTTTTATATATAAAAGAAAGAATGATGAAAGAATAAGGGAATCTGCAGTGTCAAGACAGTGCTGGCATCAACGGGAATGCAGTCGCTAACCACAAAAAACAAGAAAGAAGATTTTCTGCAGTGACAGGATTTGCTTCTTGCTGGATCTGCATAAAACGAAGAACTGAAAAGAGGGAGTTGGGAAGATGGGAAGGCAGCCACGCAGGCGCTCCCAAAAGCTTTCTTATTAGATGCTGGGGAGCGTTCCTGCATGGGCTCTGTCGGTACCGACATCACCCATATGTGAAGACTAATTTCTGCTAGTTCCTGGAGATTTCCTGGTTACCAGGATTAGTTTTTCTTATTTTGTATCTTCCCTGCTCATCAATAAGCTGGTCATAGCACTGACCAAATAAATATGGTATACAGATATTTATAGTGGTTTGCTTTTTTATGGGTCTATGAAAGTTGTTTTAAACTAATTTTGATTCATAATTATGAAATGAAATGGAACGTGTACAACTCAATCTGTTGGGTGTCAGTGAACTGAAATGGACTGGCTTTGGGCACGTTGTATCTGTTGATCATATGGTCTACTATGCTGGAAATGAAAGACAAAGAAGAAATGATATTGCATTTATAATTAAGAAGAAACTTGCAAGAACTGTAATGAAATACAATGTAGTCAGTGAACACTTAATTTCTATTCATCTACGAGGAAAGCACATCAGCACAACTATAATTATTCAGGTATATGCCCCAACAACAGCTGCAGAAGAGGAAGGCATTGATGTTCTATGAACAAGTACAAGCTGAAATTGACAAAACATGCAAACAGAATATCCTGATAGTCATGGGTGACTGGAACGCAAAGGTTGGCAACAAAGAAGGCAAAGTGGTTGGAAAATATGGACTTGGCAACAAAAACAAAGCTGGAGAAAGACTGATAGAATTCTGCAAGACCAATGATCTATTCATCTCAAACACCTTCTTTCAGCAACACAAGTGCCGATTGTACATGTGGACTTCACCCAATGGATTGTACAGAAATCAAATTAACTACATCTGTGGAAAACAATGATGGAACAGCTTGATAACATCAACAAAGACAAAACCTGGAGCTGACTGTGGTACAGATCACCAACTACTAGAATGCAAACTCAAGCTAAAGTTGAAAAAGAGCAAGCCACTCATGAATGTAGCTAAATATGACCTTGAGAATATACCACTGGAATTAAAAGACTACCTGAAAAATCGATTTGCTGCTTTAGATACAAATGACAGAGTTCCAGAAGTTATGTGATGACACAAAGAAGATTGTGTTGGGAGAAAGCGAGAAGTCTCTATATAAGGTGAAAAAGCAAAAAACGGCCAAAATGGATGACTAAAGAAACTCTGAAAATTGTCCAGAAACAAAGAGAAGCTAAAGTCAGAGGAGAAAGAGAGGCAATCGCAGAACTCAACAGAGATTTCCAACATGCAACAAGACAAGACAAGGAGAAGTACTACAATGATACATGCAAAGAAATAGAAGCAGAAACTATTAGAGGAAGAACAAGATCGGCTTTTCTAAAGCTATGAGAGTTAAAGAAAAAATTCCAGCCTCAAATTGGAATGCCACAAGATGTTCATTGGTCCATGTTGAATGATACTGAGAAGATCAAGAAAAGGTGAAAAGAATATACAGAGTCATTATACCATAAAGATCAAGTGGACCAACAGCCATTTCAACCTGTGCATTATGATCAGGAACCATTGGTGATGAAAGAAGAAGTTGAAGCAGCATTGAAAGCCTTATCAAAGAACAAAGCACTGGGCATTGATGGCATTCCCATTGAAGTATTCCAGCAATCGGATGAAGCTGTTACCATACTTACAAGGTTCTGCCAGGAAATTTGGAAAGATAAATTCATGGCCAACTGACTGGAAAAGATCTGTGTTTATACCAACACTGAAGAAAAATAACCCTGACTCTTGTGGAAATTATCACAAATCGCTTTGATCCCTCATGCCAGCAAAATTCTACTCAAGATCATTCAGCAGAGACCACAACCATACCTGGAACGAGAACTGCCTGAAGTGTAAGCAGGAGTCAGGAACGAGGAAGGGCAAGGAACAAGAGACATCATCGCTGATGTGAGATGGATCCTTGAAAAGACAAAAGAATACCAAAAGGATATCCATATGTGTTTTATTGACTAGAGCAAGACTTTTGACTGTGTAAACCATGAGAAACTCTGGGCTACATTAAGAAGCATGGGTATACCAGAATACTTGATAGTTCTCTTGCACAGTCTATTTACATTGATCAAGAAGCAACAGTTCAAATGAAACAAGGAGAAACAGAATGGTTTAAAATCAGCAACGGTGTACAACAAGGCTGCATACTTTCCCTCTCCCTCTACCTCTTTAATCTATATGCAGAAGACAACTGAGATGTGAAGATTCATGGAAGACTCATCAACAACCTTCGCTATGCTGATAATACCACATTACTGGCTGAAAGTGAAGAGAATCTGAAACATTTGCTTCTCAAGATCAAGAAACATAGTCTTAAAATGGGTCTGCAAGGCAAAGACCTGACAACTGACAAAATCAATAAGTCCATCTTTGATGGAGAAGAAATTGAAATAGTTGACAACTTTAACTTACTTGGATCAACAATCAATAAAGAAAAGACTAGCAGTCAAGAAATCTGATGATGTATTGCTTTTGAAAGAATGGCTATGAAGGACCTAGACAAGATTCTCCAGAGCAAAGATGTCTCTCTCTATACAAAAGTTCAAGTTGTCTAGGCCATGGTATTTGCAATAATGTCATATGGATGCGAAAGCTGGACAGTGAAAAAGATAGGAAGAAAACTGATGCCTTTGAGTTATGGTGCTGGCGACAAATACTGTGTATATCATGGACTACCCGATGAACAACCCAGTCAGTACTAGAGGAGATCAAACCTAAGCTTTCCTTAGAAGCTCAAATGACAAGACTTTGACTTTCATGCTTTGGACACATCATGCAAAGAGAGAGATCATTGGAGAAAGATATAGAAGAAGACCAGTAATGAGATGGATCTATACAATAACAGCAGTTATGGATACCACTCTATCAACAATGAACCACTGGCTTTAGACCGAACAAAGTTTAGGTCAAATATACTTGATGGCACTTAACATCAACATCAACAACAACAATTATTATTATTATGTTTTATTGTAATGTCTGTTTTAATATATTGTGTATGTATGTTTGGAAGCCATCTAGGATTTTAGATAGGTGGCATATAAATTTTAAAATAAATTATATTTATGCAAATGAGACTCCACAATGAGTCTCCGCACATGGTCCTGCATCACCCTTACCCCTGGAAGCACTCAGCACTTGGTTTGGATAGATCTATCCTCATCCAAGCAACATAGGGACTGTATAAACAAATAGAGCTCAAACAAAGTCAAGCTTTTGTTTTATGGTTGCTTCCTCTTGACTAACCTTCTTATCATGACTAGGCAAATTCCAGAGGAGTAGCCCATCACACAGACATTTTTCATGCAACTTGGGGAGAGAATTTGAAGTGACGCTAAAAAATATTTGGGGTTAAAACCAACAGAACTAGGTAGGTTAGTGTGTAGTATTAATTGAGGAAAAGGATTGTTTTACCTAGTGGAGTAAAGCTGCAAGAAATCAGGTCACCACGTTCTAAAAAGCTTATATAAGAAAATCCGGAGGTGGGGTAGGGTGGGTGAATGTGGAGCAGGAACGTGCTGTAAAGTGGTACTGTTGTGCCATTGCTAACAAGAATCACGCAAAACACTTTTTAAACAAAGTAACATATGAGAAAATCCATACAATAGCAGATGCATGTTTTTGACTGGAGCATGGTGACCTTCCGCAGAGTTTGGCCTTTTCCTTAGTATTCTAATTTCTATTTAAAACCAGTAGAGGCAGTTCTCTTTGAGTTCAAGGTGGTCTTTTAGCTATATGCCAATGACATTCAGATAATGGTCCCTAGCGCACAGTCTTGGGAGGCCACTATGTATTGTCTCAACTACCTTATTAATACAGTGGGATTGGCTGACAGAGTTTTCTTCTGAACCACAAGTTTACTTAAACATTAGGGTCACTGAACACTATTGATAACAACTGACAAAGACAAAAAATTATAACTATATAACAAGCAGTCAACTCATCTTCCTTACTCCAAAACTGATAGAAGCAAGTAAAGCTTATTTCCTTCTCTCAGTCTCTTAGTTTACCCTGTAGGGTTTAATTACTTTTTTCTCTTAGGCTGGCAATGTAAATCCAACTCTTTCCATTCTCACACCTGCAGTATTTCTTTTGGTTTTCCTAAGTGGGAACCTTTTTCCCTAAATTAATAGTTTTTCTCTGTGTAGCTGGAGCTTTTTGCTGATGTAGGCACCGTTTCCCCAAGGCTGTCCTGGGTTTCATGCAAGGCTCTCGTGTCACCAGGTATTGATTAGCCTCAGGATTCCTCTTTTCTCTTGGCTTTTCTCCTGAGCCAATGGATTTGCTAGCAAGGTTTGCATAGTCAAATCCCCTTCTGTCCTCTCCTTCACTACTCTGGGCCTACAGCTTCCTCTGGAAGGTATGAGAGGCTAGTGGAATAGCCATGCCTCAACTGCCTCTGAGGACAGACTCCTATCATGTCTGCATGGTACAGTGGCTATGTGCCAAGGACATTGTAATGCCTTTGGGACTGGTTTATGCACGACTTGGATTTTCCCTCCCAAAGAAGTCTCCTCCCAGCATGATGTGACTGGCAGCAAGAACCTCCCCTGTTGGACTTTTTCCAGTCTACATTGTAGTAATTTAGAAGAGACTCTGGATGGTGCTGCAGCTCACACAGTAACATCCAAGCAGTCTCTACAAGTACAATATGAACAGATAAATTGGACCATCAGCCAATGGTATGCAGCTTGGGGGTGATACTAGACTGTACTCTTTTCCTTAAAGGCCCAAATCAGAAACATAACACATTTTAAATTCTGAATGCTGAAAAAACTACATTATTACTTTCCTAAAAGAAAGTTTTCATAAGAAGGATTCTACTTTCTGTGGCCAAAAGATTACAATATTTTCTGATGCCTCTCGCCAGATGCAGCTGAAGCCTCGTGTTTTGGCTGCAGGTGGAACCTTCTTCTTGAGTTTCCCATGCAAATATTTTATTTCCATTGATAATGTGAGATATGTGTATACAGATCCGTTGCAGCTTACTAGTTTTTTGGATGGTAGATAGGACTCGAATACCCAGTAATTTTGTCCCCTTTTTTCTTTCTTTTTTATATTGTTCATTAAGGTATATCTATGTGTCAGATATCTATGCGGCAAGCTCCAAGGTGCCTTATTTCCTGTAATGTGGGCTATATTTTGTGAAATGTTACTTCTTTGTATCCATTTATAATGATTTTAATGTATATATTTTTCAGTAGTTCTGGGTATATGAGATGTACATTTAACATCGAATTCTTACAAAATAAATTTAAAAAAAGAAAGTTTAGATTCATAGTACAGGCACTTGTTTAGTCAGTACTTTTTTATTATAATACTATGTCTGGGTTTCTCCAAATCTTCTCTATATTAGATGAATTGAAGTTCAGCTGTATGTTTAATAATTAGATATATGTATCATCAGTATGGGGCGCGAATAGCAGCTGTGTATGTGTGGGCCAGACAGACATCCAGCGAACGGCCCACGAGGCGTATTCCGCAGCCTAGTCTCCCCACATGTAAACAGTGTTTGTGCAGGGTGCAGCGTTTGTGGGCAGGAGGGGGCAAAGAGGGGGCAGAGCGAGGGAGTGGCCAGGTGCCAGGACGTACAGAGTGAATTTTGTGCACGAAAGCTATTTTGCAAATGGACAGACTGAAACATCCCTTAAGCTTGGGTTCACCAAATGTTTTTTAGGGACCCCATAACTAGTCAGGTTTTCAGGATATCCACAACGAATAAGCAGGAGATTCAATTTACATATATCAAAATCCCAGGGTTTTTAAATCGACCCCCTGCTTATTCATGGTGGACATCCTGAATGTCTGATTGGATATGAGATCACCAGGACAGGTTTTGGAAGCCCTGCCCAAAGTCATTTTTTTTAACGTAAACTGAATTAAATCTGAAATAATAAGCAGACATCATTTTTTTCTCTGTAGTATTTGTTAAATTTATAGTGGCTTTATCAGATAAAATATTTTATATTGTTTGAACTGAGAACTTTCCAGGCTTGGGAGCAGGGCCGGATTTACCTATACGCCATGTACGCCATGGCGTAGGGCCCACAGCCGGCAGGGGCCCACAAAAAAAGAACCAGGTAATTTTTTTTTTACTCAATTAAAAAAAAAACCTGGTGGCTGCCGCCGCGGGGCCCCCTCTGCTGCCGCGGGGGCCCCGTCTACAAGGTGAAGCGGTGCGGTGCGGTGCGGTGCGGTGCGGTGCGGTGCGGTCGGGTCTCTCCCTCCCTCCCTCCCTCCCTCCCTGCAGGCTGCGAGAGACGCGAAGATAGAGCGTCTCCTCGCGTCTGTGTTAAGCCCGCAGGGGCTGATGGGATTTCCCATCAGCCCCTGCCGGCTTAACACAGACGCGAGGAGACGCTCTATCTTCGCGTCTCTCGCAGCCTGCAGGGAGGGAAGGAGGGAGGGAGAGACCCGACCGGACCCGACCCGACCGCACCGCACCGCTTCAGCTTGTAGACGGGGCCCCCGCGGCAGCAGAGGGGGCCCCGCGGCGGCAGCCACCAGGTTTTTTTTAAATTACATTTTTCTTTAGGCCGGGGGGGGGGTAGGACTGGTAATGGGCTATGGGGGGGGGGTAGGGCTGGTAATGGGCTATTGGGGGGCTGGGGCTGGAAATGGGCGGGGCTGGGCTGGGCTGGGCTGGGGGGGGTTAAGGCTAGAGGTGGGCTGATGGGGTTAGGACTGATAAAGGACTGTGGGCTGTTGGGGGGGGCTTAGAACTGGCAATGGGCTTTAGGGGGGGGTTAAGACTGGTAATGGGCTGTGGGCTGATGGGGCTGTCTGGTAATGGGCTATGGGGGGGGGCTAGGAATGGAAATGGGCAGGGGGGTTAAGACTGGAGGTGGGCTGATGGGGTTAGGACTGGTAATGGGCTGTTGGGGGGGGTTAGAACTGGTAATGGGCTTTGGGGGGGTTAAGACTGGTAATGGGCTGTGGGCTGATGGGGGTTGTCTGGTAATGGGCTATGGGGGGCTAGGACTGGAAATGGGCTGGGGGGTTAAAACTGGAGGTGGGATGATGGATTAGGACTGGTAATGGGCTGATGGGGGGGGGGTAGGACTGGCAATGGGCTATGGGGGGCTGACTGGAAATGGGTTGATGGGGTTAGGACTGGAAGTGGGCTGATGGGGGTTAGGACTGGTAATGGGTTATAGGGGGGGCTTAAACTGAAAATGGGGTGATGGGGGGTTAAGGACTGAAAATGGGGTGATGGGGGGTTAAGGACTGTAAGTGGGGTGATGGGGGAGCTAGGACTGGTATTGGGTTGGGGGGTTGCTAGGACTGGAAATGGGCTGATGGATGGCTAGGACTGGAAATGGGCTGATGCAGGGACTAGAAGGGAATGGATGCTGGGTGAGGCTGGAACTAGAAGGGAGCTGATGTTGGGGGAGGATTAGAATGGGATGGGGCTGGAAGAGTAAAATGGAGAAGGGAAAAATATTTTGTGTGGGAGGGATAAAAAATCTACAATTGGCCGGGTATTGGGAGAGTAAGTGGGGATTGAGGATGGAGGGGTAAAATTTGAGTGGATGAAATAGGAATGAGGAAAGAGCAAAAGGAGAAAGATTAGTATGTTAAAGCAGATGTAGAGAGAGAATGGAAAAAATCTAGAAGAGAGAAGAAAGGACAAATGGACAGCAGACGATGGAGAGTTAGCAGAAGACACGAAGAAACCAGAAGAAAGTGGCTGGAGCAATTGCAGCTGAAAAAAATGCACAAAAGGTAGAAAAATATCTCTTTATTTTGAATTTATTAATTGGAATATGTCAGCTCTGGTAAATGTGCATCATTAACATCTGCGCTTTGTTTAGTACAAGAGCAAATTAATGTATAGTTTTATTTCTACAGTGTTGTACATTCCAAGTTTGGCTTTTGGGATTCCCAGTTTAATTATTGTCTTCCTATTTCTAAATTGTGATTACTTGTTTGGTGATGGTCTATGTTCTGCATGTGTAACTGAGCTGAGGTGTTCTGTTTATATAATTCCTATTTGACATTGCCACTTGTTCTCTTTCCCCAGTAGGTCATGTATTGTTGTTCTCTGAAATGTATTGGTTTAATATTTGCAGTGTTGCCTTTTGATTGGTAGAGTATGGTGCTTTGTGAGTCCTGGTAGTGCTGTTAGGATACGGCGGGTTTACTATGGGCAGTGTTTGTAGTAGTTCCTAATGTGTCTGGCAGTTGGCACTGGATTATAGTAATGTAGAAATCTTTTAGTCTTTCTTTATCCATACACTCATTAAGAGGCACGTTTACTAAAAGTTAGTATATGGTAACATTATGCAAATATTTATGCAAATGATGCCCCTTATGCAAATGAGGTCCGCACCCCCCTTGGGCCGCCCCTGCTGGGGGCCCACAATTTTTGTTGGCGTAGGGCCTCACTCAAGGTAAATCCGGCCCTGCTTGGGAGGGTTCCAAGTAATGTAGTCTTGGGCAAGTCACTTAACCGTCCATTGCCTTAGGTACAAGATTAAATTATAAGCCCACTGGGGACACGGAAATACCTATTATATCTAAATGTAACTTGCCTTAAACTACTACTGGAAAGGTGTGAGCTAAATACAAATAAACAAATATTTGCCTATAAATATTTGTCTACTATAAGATATCACAACGTATGAAGAATTTTGTAATGTATTATTTTTAAGACTCTTATAAAAGGTCTCAAGGTCAAAAAGAATGTTTTAGAAGAAGAAATCACAAACTATAAAACTCCAAGAGGCAGGGGCATACACATGGGTTGCAATGCTCCCCCTCCCCACCCTCAATTTGGCCCAGCCAATCAGCAACAGAGGTCAATGAAAGAATAGGAGGCAGTATCAACATCCGCAGTGCTTATTGCCCAACTAAGTTAACCTCTGGCCCCCACCAAAACTCTGAGCCGACTTGCCACTGCCAAGAAGATAGACTCTGGAACATCATTAGAAATACTGCCTCCCAGAAAGGGTGGTTAATATATTGAACAATCTTTCAAGCAAGGCAATGGAAACAAAACCATCAACAGAATTCAAGAAATCATGAGATAAGCACAGAAGATTCCAGGTTTTGAAGAAGTGACAGGTGGACTGGGGATTAACTAGGATCTAAGAATTCATGCTTGGTAAAGTTGAAGATCATTGCAAAAGAGGGAGGCCAGCAATGTGATGGATTGGTATAATAACAGCAGCAATGGATGCCTGAATGAAGACTGAACACAGTTTAGGACAACTATCTGGAGGGTTGCCATGAGTCGACATCAACTCGACAGTATTTAATAACAACACGACACTGACACAAGAACAAACCTTGGCTATGTAGATACACCTAAAAGTCCTTACTGCCCTCAGAGTCTATCCGTCTTTGTTTCTTGTGGTCACCTCCTAATTAATTATCTAGAAACAAACATTTCAATACTACAGCGATAGACTAACTACAGCCCTAAATACTTTAAGACTGAAATATATGAAGCTTTTGTAGTCTAACATCTGTTTCCATCTCATAGACAATTTAGAAATCCCATCTTCATCCCATCAAATATCCATTCCAATTTGGATCTCCTTTATTGGCACATAATAATTTACCCAGAACTGCTAATTAGCTTCTTAGATACATGTAATTTGTTTGGTAATTATATGTTCCTGGAACTGCTGAAAGGCAACTCATTATAAGAATTTGGTACACTTAAACCAGATTACCTTAATTCTGTTTTCTGTTTACCCAATTACAAATGTTGGTCTTAATTGTATTGTAAATTTTGTCAAGCTGGAAGGTAACCATAAAATCTGTATTCCTTTTGATTTCATGGTTTTGCATATTCAAAGACTTCCCACTGGACACAAAATCAACCTAGTGTAGATGAAACATTCTTACTGTCTAGTCTAGTCATATAGAGAAGCAAGTTGTTAAATGTACATGGCCAATGTTTTAAGCATTTTACTTCATCTTTGCTATTACAAAGTCCTCTAGTATAATAGTTTAAGATATGGCTCTACAAAATATGTGTCTGGGAAGTAAATAGTAACCCTGATCTGCATAAAACTGCACCAAATAGAAAAATAAATAACTATTGCTCCACTGTACATCTTAAAAGGCTACAGTACCACCTTTTCTTTACCTAACTTGTTCTTAAATTAATTGGAAATACATTCTACCTAAGAGTCAATGCATTTTGCTTTTCAAACTCATTTGATAGAATTTTAAATGACTGGTCTGTAGACAGGCACTATTTTGCTAAATTCATTGGATTGCTATTTAGTCTACAATATTGTTACAGGTATTATTAGTCTAATGTACATAATATAACACCACATTGATCATCAAATATAAGTATTAACTATTTAGAAATGCAGAATGCATATTTGATATATAAAAATAATTCTAACCACCTTATAGTCTGGTAGAAAGCACAAAGATAGCTCAAGTTTTCAAAGGGGTCAATGGGCCCAAATTTTCTCTCCTTTCCTAGATTAAATTGTACATTAGGAAAGGAGGTTGAACAATGGCTCTCGGTGTACCCCAAGGGTCTTTCTTGAGCCCACTCCTTTTCTCTCTATATACCCAATCCCTTGGGACGCTCATCTCTTCCAATGGCTTTCAGTACCATCTTTATGCTGATGTTTCTCAAA
The DNA here is from genome assembly GCA_033557465.1 of Ichthyophis bannanicus. Classification (NCBI taxonomy): domain Eukaryota; kingdom Metazoa; phylum Chordata; class Amphibia; order Gymnophiona; family Ichthyophiidae; genus Ichthyophis; species Ichthyophis bannanicus. The sequence continues at coordinate 137,102,913 of CM066044.1, forward strand.
TCTACCTCTCTACACCTGAAATCTCTCTAGTCATCCAGGCCCAGATCTCTGCCTGCCTATCTGACATTGCTACTTGGATGTCTCACTGCTATTTGAAATTGAACATGGCCAAAACCAAACTTCTTATTTTTTCCCCTAAACCCACCTCTCCCCTTCAGGGCCGGCCCATCCATTGTGCAAGAATGTTGTTCGCACAGGGCCCCACACTTCAGGGGGCCCTACGCCAACAACATCCCGCATTGATGGCAGGTAAGGTGGCTTTAGAGGGAGCCAGAGAGGCCCCAGCTCACTTCTAACAGCTGCCAAAGTGAAGCGCATCTTTTTCCTTCACTTCAGCAGCTGTATTGAAGTTTAGAACGCTGCCGCGCTGAGCACCAGGAAACAGGGAGTACTCTTCAACCTCAGCACAGCAGCGTTCTAAACTTCAGTACAGCTGCCAAAGTGAAGGAAAATGACGCGCTTCACTTCCGCAGCTGTTAGAGATGAGCCGGGGCCTTTCCGGCTCCCTCTAAAGCATTTTAGATAGCTGTGGAGCTCTTCAGGAGGGGAGGGGGGGCTTGGACTGGAAATGGGCTGGGGGAAGCTAGGACTGGAAATGCGTTGAGTGGAGGGGGGCTTGAACTGGAAATAGCTGGTGGGGAGGAGGGCTTGGACTGGAAATGGGCTGATTGGGGGGGGGAGCTAGGACTTGAAAGGGGCTGGGGAAGGGAGCTAGGACTAGAAATGGGCTGACTGGAGGGGTGGCATGAACAAAATCACTGATGGGGAGGGGGCTTGGACTGGAAATGGGCTGAGTAGGGGAGAGCTAGGACTGGAAATGGGCTGATGAAGGGGCTAGGATAGGACTGGACATGGGCTGTTGGGGGGCTAGGATTGGAAATGGGCTGTTGGGAGAGGTTGGATTGAAATGGACTCATGGAGAGGCTAGGACTGGAAATAGGCTCATAGGGGGGCTTGGATTGGAAATGGACTGAGTTGGGGGGGAGCCAAGACTGGAAATGGGCTGAGTGTGAGGCTTGGACTGGAAATTGGCTGAGTGGAAGGGAGCTAGAACTGGAAATGGGCTGATGGTGGGGCTAGGAAAGGACTGGAAATGGGCTGATGGGGGGCTAGGAATGGAAATGAGCTGATGGGGGGTCTTGGATAGGACTGGAAATGGATAGGGGAGCGAGGACTGGAAATGGGCTGATGGTGGGGCTAGGAAAGGAATGGAAATGGGCTGATGGGGGGCTAGGATTGGAAATGAGCTGATGGGGGGTCTTGGAGAGGACTGGAAATGGATGGGGGAGCTAGGACTGGAAATGGGCTGATGATGGGGCTAGGATAGGACTGGAAATGGGCTGTTGGGCTAGTATTGAAAATGGGCTGAGTGGAGGGGTCTTGAACTGAAAACACTGATGGGGAGGGGGCTTGGACTGGAAATGGGCTGAGTGGGGGGAGCTAAGACTGGAAATGGGCTATTGGAGGGGCTAGGATGGGATTGGAAATGGGCTGATAGGGAGCTAGGACTGGAAATGGGCTGATGTGGGGACTTGAAGGGAGAGGATGCTGGGTGGGGCTGGAACTAGAAGGGAGCTGATGTTGGGGGAGGACTAGAAAGGGATGGGACTGGGAGAGTGAAATGGAGAGGGGAAAAATATTTTGTGTGGGAGGGAAGAAAAATCTACGATTGGCCGGTTATTGGGAGAGTAAGTGGGGATTGAGGATGGAGGGGTAAAATTTGAGTGGATGAAAAAAGAATAAAGAAAGAGATGGAGGAAAGAGCAAAAGGAGAAAGATCAGTATGTTAAAGCAGATGTAGAGAGAGAATGAAAAAAAAACTAGAAGAGAGAAGAAAGGACAAATGGACAGCAGACAATGGAGAGATAGCAGAAGACAAAAAGAAACCAGAAGAAAGTGATTGGAGCAATTGCAACTGAAAAATAAAATGCACAGACAACAAAAGATAGAAAAATACTTTTTTATTTCAAATTTATTAACTGGAATATGTCAGCTCTGGGAAATGTGTGTCTTTAATATCTGCATTTTGTTTAGTACAACTGGAAATTAATGTATAGTTTTATTTCTGCAGTGGTGTTGTACATTCCAAGTCTGGCTTTTGGAGTTCCCAGTCTAATTATTGTCTTCCTGTTTCTAAACTGTGATCCCTTGTTCTTTGTTTGGTGATGGTCTATGTCCTGCATGTGTAACCGAGCTGAGGTATTCTGTTTATGTAGTTTCTATTTGACAGTGCCCCTTGTTCTCTTTCCCCAGTAGGAGATGTATTGGTTTAATATTTGCAATGTTACCTTTTGATAGGTAGGGTCTGGTGCTTTATGAGTGCTGGTAGTACTGTTATGATTCGGCGAGTTTGCTATGGTTTCTAAATGGGCAGTGTTTGTAGTAGTTCCTAATGAGCCTGGCAGTTGGCACTGGAGTATAGTAATGTAGAAATCTGGTAGTCTTTCTTTATCCATACACTCATTAAGAAGCAAGTTTACTAAAAGTTAGTACATGTTAATATTATGCAAATATTTATGCAAATGAGGCCCGCAGCCCCCTTGGACTGATCCTGCTCCCCTTCCTCCTTTCTCAATCTCTGTGGATAATGCCGTTTCCTCAGCTGGCAACCTTGGGGTCGTCCTTGAATCCTCCCTCTCCTTCTCCACACACATCCAACTGATAGCTAAAACCTGTCATTTCTATCTCTATAACATCAGCAAAATTCGCCCCTCCCTTTCTGAGCACATTACTAAGGCACTTATCCACTCTTTAAGGACCTCCCACCGAGACTATTGCAACCTCCTCCTTGCTGGTCTCCCTCTGTATCATCTCTCTCCCTTTCAATCTGTTCAAAACTCAGCTGCACGGCTAATCTTCTGCCAGCCTCAATATGCTCATATAACTCCTCTTCTCATGTTGCTTCACTGGCTCCCTATCTGTTTCCGTATCCAGTTCAAATTTCTCCTACTGACCTATAAGTGCACTCATTCTGCTGCTCCTCACTATCTTTCCTCTCTTATCTCTCCCTACACCCCTCCTTGTGAACTTCGCTCCTCTGTCAAAGTGCTTCTATCTGTGCCCTTCTCTTGTACTGCATCCAGACTTTGATCCTTTCACCTTGCTGCTCCTTATGCCTAGAATAAACTACATGAGCCTGTCCATCAGGCTTCATCTCTGGCCCTTTTCAAATCCGGGCTGAAAACTCACTTGAGGCCACTTCTGGATCCTAATCCGCTTCGTCTCCAAAGTGTTTCTTTACCATTCCCCTAGATATATCCTTGTCCTCAGCTGTTATGCTGTCTTAACTAGATTGTAAGCTCTGATGAGCAGGGACCGTCTTTTACATGTGTCTGTGCAGTGCTGTGTACACCTTGTAGCGCTATACAAATGAACAGTAGAAGTATTAGGAATCTGAACTCATATCTTTTGCTCTTTTTTTCAGAAAGTAAGGGCCAAGTGCAGTAAAGGGCTTATGGGGAAATGATTAGAATACCTGGCCTTAAAACTGCGATCGACAAACCCCAGGAGCCAGGTCACCATAGCAACTGAAAACTCTGACCTGGCACCTGGGGCTCAGAGTGCATGTGAGTCGGCATTTTCTGCCTGCAGGAATCCCACACCTCTGCACCCCCCCCCCCCCCGACACACACACACACACAAGCACCTCGCTTCCGCACCCCACCATACATCCATGCAGGCACTACATGCATACACACACACACACACGCACCCCACCTCTGCACACACCTCCACATCCCTACACATCTATAGCTTAAAGGGTCAGTGGTGGTGGTGGTGGGAGAGAGAATAGAGGGAGAAGGAGTGGGGCCATTGCTTTCTATTGACACTCTTCAGTGGCCCATTAAGAGCCTGATTTATTAAGCTCTTTCCTGTAAAAAATGGAAAAACAATCTTAGTAAATCAGGCCCTTAAACCTTAAAAACGCTTTTTTGGTGGGTGGAGGCGTGCACTGTGCCCTAGGTTTTGGCAGCTGGCTCCTAGATTTTTAGGCTGGCTCCTAGATTTTTAGGCTGGCTCCTAGATTCCAAGAAAATTCGTCAAGGCCTGCCTTAAAAATACTTTAAAAATGAAGATCATTACTGAATGCCTTTTTTATGAAACATGTTCCAATAGACACAACAGGGGAGGAAACAGTAAGTAAAAAGGCCCCTGAGTTAGCTTTAATTTTGACCCTGTTTACGATCAGTTCATTGATTTTTCTACCACCACATCTATCTACTGTACATCAAAGAAAGGTAATCAGTCTTAAAAAAGGAAAGACTAAGTTTAAGAGATAATACATATGTTCTGCACAAATATTTCTGATATTACTTACCAAGCATGTGAAAAACAATATGGGGGTCATTTTGGAAGCTCTGTTCATGCTTTCCATGACTAAAATTGCCCATTCAGAATTCAAAAGCACTGAGATGTACCAAGAGCCATTTTAGAAAGCCCTGAAGTTACACATATCCAGAACTATCAGGAGCATGGCGGAGGCATGTCTGGGGCATTCCTTAAAAGAAACACGTTTGTGCTGATTTCAGAAATGGTCCACATGTCTCAACCCACTGGCAGTGACTTCCATGTCTATATGTGCTCCAGGCAAAGGCATCAGAAAAATGTAGTTTTGGCACCCAAACACCCGCGGGGAGTACAGAAGGTGGCGCTCTCATGTCTCCAATACTTTTTGCTACGACAGATGCCTACCACATCACTGTATGTCTCTGCTTGCAAAATGGCATGCCAGGATATGTATGTTACATGAGATAGATGTGCCAATTCTGGAATACTGTCATGGGCATATCTGTGTAGCCCAGGATGCTGCCATTCATACTGAGCATGACCAAACTTCTAAAATCCGCCCAAAACGTTCACATGCCTGGCATATTGTTTCTCATGGGACCATCTTTTTTATTTTAAATTCCAGAGATGTGCATCTTTCAGGGAGGAGGCAGCAATTTTAGAAGGCACTTACATGTGCCCACCTTCTCGTCTGCTGTTACTCTCACGGTTTTTGGGATGTTTTGTCCTGGATGTCCCAGATTGTACCTAGACGGCCTTTCTAAAACGAGTCTTCACACGTATTTCCTTTTCTACAGGACATAAATAAGTTTGAACTTTCCTTTGAATGAGAGAGGCCAAGGAGCTTATAGTACTAAAGACTCACTGGAAATAAATGTGCCATTTGTTTCACTCACAAATCCCATTGAACTGTGAGACAGTGATATAAGATACATTTTACACCATAATTCTGATTTACAAACTAACCACATGAATCTTGAGCAACAAAGCTAACTGAAGAAATTTCATGTTCATTTTTTTCTTTAGAAACAATCCATAGCTAAGGAGCTGTTCAATATTGAATCAAAATGTCACCTGACCAGCCTGCTTTCAGAGCTGTTAACTCAAGAATCTAAATGAAATAATAGAACAAAGTCAAATCATCCATAAGTTTCAGGAAGTCATCATAACAAGCAGATACAAATAATCGGGCAGAGGTAACAAACGTTTGTTTTATTGAAAGTACTGGATAACTTCATTGATAAATCTGGATCAATTTTTGCACTGATGGCAACATTTGATGTGCTGTTTCAGGGTCTTTCATTAGTACATGTTATATTTCATTGGGCTTACTATTTTTGGGAAAAGTGATGCTTGGATTAGATTCCCTATAATCCCTGTCCTCCTGATAAAAGAAGTCATGAATCAGGGGGACTCCAGCAAAAGCTCTAGCTTAAGTGAACCTGCTTATCCAAAAACAAACCCAAAAAACAGTGGTGCTCTTGCAGGACCCCCTTGACAATGTGAATAAATGACACACAATTCAAGTGGTCAAACCATTGCAACAGCAATACCACAGACCTACATGATCCCTGGATTTACCCTTACTTCCTCACCCACAGATATCTATTCTACCGGTATCATATTTTACTAGATTATGACATGGTTATGCCCTCGTCACTTCTTGAGCAAGGTTCCATGTATTCATCATAGTGTGTGTGGAAAAATTCCTGATAATACTCCCAAGTCTGTCCCCTTCCAAACCCACATTATGATCTGTGCTCTAGAACATCTTTTCTGTCACTAAGTATATTAGGCATCCACCTAGGGAAGCACCAGAGAAAGCATGGGGCCTTTAGCATCTGATCATGCTCAAGGATAGCCATCTCCCACACCTTTTGAAACAGGAAGTTTGTAGGGATAGAATGTGAAAGGCCTTGAGAATGTGCAGAAGTTCAAGGCCTACCCTAACTTTTATTTGGTGCCTCAGGCTCAATTGGCTATGACAAGGTAGGCAAGGCAAAAGGAGATGGGGGAGGGGGGAAGGCAGCAGGATGAAATGAGAAGCCTGTGTGCTGCTCCTCCTCCTCTAGCTCCATCCCCCCACATATTATTCCCTCCCAAACAGCAGCAGGGAAGACACCATGAACACTCACTGATTGCAAGTTGGCAACTTTCCAAATCTGCTCCTCTGATGCCAGTAGGAAGGTAAGGTGGGAGATGGGGGTGTGACGAGGAGCACCCTGAGGAGAGAGGTGAGTGGGGGAGTGGGCAAGGAGGAAAGAAGCACCATGGGAACAGATAGGAATAGGTGGACAAGATATTAGAAAGGGCTGGCATAATCGGCAGGGTATGTATTTGCACAGGATGACAATTTCGGTGGGCATTAAGGAATCGTACCAGTCCACAGTACTAGAGATCCTGATAGCCATGCATATTCAAGGAGCTACCAACCCTCTAAATGATTTTATCTTCACATCCATCCAGCTCTTGCCTTTGCTGCGGCACTTCGAGCGGATGATAGGGGCACCGGATGTCTTGCTGATACACCTGGGAGGCAACGACTTGGTGTCTTGGACTTGCCGGCAGTTAATTCGTGCTGTTCATAAGGACTTGGGGGTGGTGTTAGCGATGTTTAAAGGCATAGTTTTGGTCTGGTCTGATATCCTTCCAAGGCCGGCTTGCAGGGATCAGCGGCGGTGGTCGAGAGGATTGACGAAAATCAATCGCCAAATTGGCAGATGGGTGGGGGAGCATGACGGGTGCCAAATTTTGCACCCATGGGCTGACGTTGAATGTGCTGGCCTGTATAGGTTGGATGGGGTGCATCTATCCCTGGTCGGGATGGATTTACTCCTTAACAATTGGCAGGAGGCCTTGGAAGGTATTATGCAAGGGAGGAGGGCTGGTCGCAGATGAACCTTGGGGGGGGCGGCTCAGGACAGTGGTGGCCTGAGCCGGTGGCGGGATCCCGGAGGTTTCCGGGGTCCGGAGCCGGAGGCAAGCATTAGGGCGGGGGTGGGGTACCCCCGACCCGGACAATCTCTCAGGTTTTTGCTAATAATATGGCGAAGCCGGACGAGGGAGGGCTAGGCAAATTAGTTGGGGCCTGGACCCGGCGGAAGCGGCGTCACCTTGCTACTCACATGGCTGGTGAGGGCTTGCTCTGCGGGGGGGGGCAATTATAATGTGTTGGAATGAAGTTTGGTTATTGTTAAAAGGTTAATAAAGTTGCGACCAGTTAAGTCCCAAAAGGTGTTGTGTGTGTCATTGGAAAGGAGAGGTGATGTGAAGAGTGCGGGGGGGGTTGGGTGAAGGGGAGAGAAGCGTCGGGTCCACCGTACCCGGTTATGGTGAGGCCGCGGGGCCCACGTGCGCGCGGCCGGCGGTAACCAGAGGGCGGCGGCACGCATCCCCCCTTTTGTCAGCGGCGTGGTGCCATGGGGGCAGGACGTGAGTGTCCCGCGGCATCATTGGCTCCCGCGGGCCTCAGAGAGGTGCAGGAGCCAATGGGAGGCCAAGAAGCCGGGCAATGGGGGGGAGTATAACGGGGACACGGCATGGCTCCGGCCTTTCTCGGGTCGGAGCCAGAGCCGTTGGACATCCCGCCTGCCCGCCCGCCCTAGCTTGGGGAGGGTCGAAGGCTTCGGGGGTGTCGGGGTGTTGCAGCTGGAGGGGGTGGCGGGATCCCGGAGGTTTCCAGGGTCCGGAGCCGGAGGCAAACATTAGGGCGGGGGTGGGGTACCCCCGACCCGGACAATCCCTCAGGTTTTTGCTAATAATATGGCGAAGCCAGACGAGGGAGGACTAGGCAAATTAGTCAGGGCCTGGACCCGGCGGAAGCGGAAGCGGCGTCACCTTGCTACTCACATGGCTGGTGAGGGCTTGCTCTGCGGGGGGCAATTATAATGTGTTGGAATGAAGTTTGGTTATTGTTAAAAGGTTAATAAAGCTGCAACCAGTTTAAGTCCCAAAAGGTGTTGTGTGTGTCATTGGAAAGGAGAGGTGATGTGAAGAGTGCGGGGGGGTGGGTGAAGGGGGAGAAGCGTCGGGTTATGGTTTAGATTAGGTATTCTTCATAGTAATGCAGAAATGGCTTTTATTCCTGATGGTGTGACAGTCTGTAATTTTTTTTCAACTCCTGAACATCATCTGGATCATTCTGCAATTAAATTGAAGGATAAATAAACAAGTAAAAATAGGGAGCAGGCAATTTTCAAGATTTCCCAAATTACCAGGAACAGTACTGGATCTATATATGGTTACCACATGGTGTGAATAGTGAAGTTGAATGGTTCAGCCTTGATGAGAGTTCTTCTTTTATTTAAATGCAATTGGAAATGTGTTGCAAGCCGACTGAATCACTTTATTAGCACGTGAATTTAAATGTCTTCACTGCGTGTTCTTCTTTTGCAGAGGGAGCAGTGATATAAAGAAGAGACGTTGAATGGATGACCACAGCTGTGGTGCAACTGTGCTTTAAAATTTGCTAGCTCAGAAACCCTCCTTTACATCAGAAAGCCTCCGATGCAGAAAACATATTCTGAAAATACAGACCATGTCGGTTTCATGATCATTGTCTTTCCATCATGTGTGTTTAGCTGCGTTGCAATTTTGTCATCTTGGGATGTCAATGGCAGTATTTGGAGAATGCGGAATGAAGCTGTTGCCACAATTTACAGCAAAATATTTTTACTTACATTTTTATAAAAATAATAGACTAAAATCTTTTAGTATATTCAGACTTTTGAATCAAATGATGTGTGGTGAGCGATGGTATGTAGACATTTTCATACTGCCACTGCTAGTTCTTTAATTGATTGATTTCCATTAATTGATTTATTCATAACTTATTTCACCTATTTCGCCACAGGATATTTTGGGAATATATACTTTTTAGTAAATGATGTAGCCGCAGGTTTTCTTTGCATTTGTTTTTTGACCTGGTTGGTTTTGTTTCTGGATTTTGTTTTAGTATCCGGTTATGGCCAGGGCCACCCCTGCAAAGTATGCTTAGGAAACTTATTCTCCCTGTGTGTATTTTCTAGTGGTGATGGGGAGGGGGGTTACATGTGCAAAATCTAAGGGTGAATATATATCCATAGACCCCACCAGGGAAGGGATTTTCAAAGACACAATCAGTTTTTCAGGCCCAGAAATACAAAGTACCTGATGGTCTGCAAGTACTGTGAGAAGTTTAAAAATTGACTTCTGCATGCTTAGCTGAGCTCCTGCCTCATTAGGGAAGATAAGGAATCAGTATTTAATTCGCACCTTTTCAGTAGTAGCTCCAGGCGAGTTACATTCAGGTACAGTAGGTATTAGAACAGTATCTTCACAAACATGTACCATTTACATTAGAACTAACTGGTATCTTTATATAACTTGCTGATTGCCTTACAATGCTGGTATCTCAAGAAAGGTACATTTCAAAAATACATCATGATGCATTCTTTTTTGTCACATTCATTAACAGTAAATCTGCATATTCACACAAGCAATCACAAGGTCTCAAAGTGATTTATTACCAAAAGGCTGTGCTAACATTAAACCATTAACATTATCTCTAAACTACTTGAGCGTGCAGTCTATCACCGTTGTCTTGATTTCCTCTCTTCTCATACCCTCTTGGATCCTTTACAATCCGGCTTCCATCCCCTACACTCCACTGAAACTGCTCTTACTAAGGTCTCAAATGATTTGTTCTTGGCAAAGTCCAAAGGCTTTTACTCTGTCCTCATTCTTCTTGATCTCTCTACTGCCTTCGACACTGTTGACCATAACCTTCTTCTTATCACCCTATCCTCACTTGGATTCAAAGACTCTGTACTATCTTGGTTCTCTTCCTATCTATCCCATCGCTCTTTTAGTGTGTGCTTCGATGGCTCCTACTCCTCTTCAACCCCACTACCTGTAGGAGTTCCTCAGGATTCCGTCTTAGGTCCACTCCTCTTCTTCAATCCCTTGGCACCCTTATCTCTTCCCATGGCTTTCACTATCATCTCTATGCCGACGACTCTCAAATCTATCTTTCTGCACCTGTTATCTCTCCTGATAATCAGTCTAAGATCTCACTCTGCCTCTATGACATTGCTGCCTGGATGTCCCACCGCTGCTTAAAACTGAACGTGGCCAAAACTGAGCTTCTTATCTTTCCCCCGAATGTTTCCCCTCCTCTGTCCCCTTTCTCTCTCTTTGTTGATAACTCTGTACTCCTCCCTGTTTCTTCAGCAGGTAACCTTGGTATTATCTTTGATTCCTCTCTCTCTTTCTCTTCACATATCCAGCTCATTGCTAAAACTTGTCGTTTCTTTCTATTCAATATTTCCAAAATCCGCCCCTTCCTCTCTGTTGACACCACTAAATTGATTGTCCACTCCTTAATCACCTCCCATCTTGATTATTGTAATGTCCTCCTTGCCGGCCTCCCTGCAAGCCACCTCTTTCCTCTTCAGTCAATTCAATACTCCGCTGCTCGACTCATTTTCCGCCAGTCTCGTTTTTCTCACATCATTCCTCTCCTCATGTCGCTTCATTGGCTTCCCATCCGTCTCCGTATCCAATTTAAACTTCTCCTCCTGACCTATAAATGTATTCACTCTTCTGCCCCCCAGTAACTTTCATCTCTCATTCTCCTTACACCCCCTCTCGGTTGCTTCGCTCTTCTAACAGTCTTCGTTTATCTGTGCCCTTTACTCATACTGCCAATTCCAGACTTCGCTCCTTCCAACTGGCAGCACCCTTTGCTTGGAATAGTCTTCCTATCTCTGTGCGCCAGGCGTCCTCCCTGGCCATTTTCAAGTCCAGACTAAAATCCCACCTCTTCACTATTGCTTTCCGTTCCTGTCTTACCCTATCTTGATCTCTCTATCAACATTTGCTTACTTTGTCCTGTAAATTTTTGTTATTTGTATTATGTAACTTATTTTGTTTTCTGTCTTATTACATTGTGAGCTCTGATGAGCAGGGACTGTCTCTCTTCTATGTTTGTACAGCGCTTCGTATGTTGCGGTGCTTTATAAGTCTTTAATAATAATAATAATAATAATAAACCCCTGGTTGCCGCTTGGACACTGCAGTTGCATTAGAACTCCACTTCACACCAGCATGTCCCCACCTAAATTATTCAGAAACTGAATCTTTGAAGTCCCACTACATGTTTTCAAACCTTTAGCTAGGTCTAAGTAATGTAGAAGTTTATATATCTCTAGGTCTTCCATTTTGTCATATTGTCAGACTTTCTTCCCCTTAACAGAAGTCCCATGACTGATTTACTTTAATTCACCAGCAGAATATTCTTTTCAAGTCTGGCATTAGCTCTGCTGATTTACCTGAACTTTGATCTAATGTGCTTCTAGACTTATTCATCTCATTCATCATCTTTCATCTGTGACTTCTTTCATGTGTATATGTAATTTTTCAATTGCTTGTAGATAATATCTTATTTAGTTGATCCTCTGGGATTGTGAAGGCTACTGTACCAATGCTCTGCAGGTGCTTGCACTCGAATACTTGTATCCTTCCTTTCCCAGACCCAGTGTATTTTTATTTTTTCTCATTTTTATTTAGTTTCAATTAAAAAATGAAATTAACCACAAATGAAACTTAATTTTAAAAAAAATAAGAACAAATGGAATGAAATTTTTTTTCTGTTGCTCACATGTGCCACAGTCCTCAGATTCCATGAGAAATGACCAGTACTTTAATGCCATTGCACTATTACCAGCTGTCAGTCTCTGCTGAGATGGCCATTAAGGCAATGATGTTTGGATCCTTAGAGTGAGTACCGGTAGTCATCTTCCCAATCATCAAGCTAGAATCAGCAATGTATCTAAACCTTGTATACTCATAAATCTTGTCTCGTCTATTGGTGACAGATTAAAAAGAAAAGAACTGTTTTGCCCAGTGGCTGAAAATGTTAATATTTCTCCATGATTTCCAATAGTCTTATATTTTTATATGATTTCAGAAGATTGATATGTCATCTGAGTTATAAAGTGCAGTTAATCTACCAAAGAGAATGTGGATGGCAATTTTATAACAGGGTGCCTGGGATAAGAGGGTAAGGAGATGCCTATGTTATAGATATATAGGCACCTGGCAAGTCAAATGCAAGGCATTGATAAGGCAGGCAAAGAGAGAATTTGAGAAGAAGCTTGCTGCGGAAGCAAAAACGCGAAATAAAGACCTTTTCAAGTACATTCGTAGCAAAAAACCCGTGAGAGAGTCAGTTGGTCCATTAGATGATAAAGGGGTTAAAGGAGCACTAAGAGGCGACAAGGCGATAGCGGAGAGACTGAATGAATTCTTTGCTTCGGTCTTTACTGAGGAAGATGTAGGGATGTTACCCACGACTGAAGTGGTATTTAAAGGTGTGGAAGAATTGAAGGAAATATCGATACATCGGGAAGATGTCCTACAACTATTAGATAAACTGAAGAGTAGCAAATCACCTGGGCCGGATGGTATACATCCAAGGGTGTTGAAAGAACTGAAATTTGAGATTGCAGACCTGCTATCAGTAATCTGTGAACTATCATTAAAATCATCTCTAATACCTGAGGATTGGAGGATCGCCAATGTAACACCAATTTTTAAAAAGGGTTCGAGGGGTGATCCGGGAAACTACAGACCGGTGAGCCTGACATCAGTACCGGGAAAAATGGTAGAAACCATCATAAAGAATAAAATTACTCAGCATATAGATAGTCATGACCTAATGGGAGACAGCCAACATGGCTTTAGACAAGGAAGATCTTGTCTTACTAATCTGTTATGTTTTTTTGAAGGAGTGAATAAACAGGTGGACAAAGGTGAGTCGGTTGATATTGTGTATCTGGACTTTCAGAAAGCCTTTGACAAGGTCCCTCATGAGAGACTTTTGGCAAAACTAAAGAGTCATGGGATAGGAGGCAGTGTACTACTGTGGATCAGGAACTGGTTAAAAGATAGAAAGCAGAGGGTAGGGCTAAATGGCCAATTTTCCCAATGGAGAAAGGTGAATAGTGGTGTACCCCAGGGATCTGTGCTGGGTCCGCTGCTTTTTGACATATTCATAAATGACCTGGAAAGTGGAATAACGAGTGAGGTTATCAAATTTGCTGATGACACAAAACTATTTAAAGTTGTTAAAACCCAGGAGGATTGTGGAAAATTGCAAGAGGATCTTGATAAATTGGAAGACTGGGCATCAAAATGGCAGATGAAATTTAATGTGGAGAAGTGCAAGGTTATGCACCTAGGGAAGAACAACCCAAACTATGGTTACACGATGCAAGGTTCCACATTAGGAACCACCACCCAAGAAAAAGATTTAGGCGTCCTTGTGGATACCATGTTAAAACCCTCGGCCCAGTGTGCAGCGGCGGCCAAGAGAGCAAATAGAATGCTAGGTATGATAAGGAAAGGAATGGAAAATAAAACAAAAGATATTATAATGCCTCTATATCGTTCCATGGTGAGACCGCACCTTGAATATTGTGTGCAATTCTGGTCGCCATATCTTAAAAAGGATATAGCAATTTTAGAAAAGGTTCAGAGAAGAGCCACCAAAATGGTAAAGGGGATGGAAGGCTACTCCTATGAAGAAAGGCTAAAAAGGTTGGGGCTCTTTAACCTGGAAAAGAGACGGCTGAGGGGAGATATGATAGAAGTCTATAAATTAATGAACGGAGTGGAACGGGTAAACGTAGATCGATTGTTTACCTTATCAGAATATAGAAAGACTAGGGGACATGCAATGAAGCTACAGGGTAAACTATTTAAGACTAATAAAAGAAAATATTTTTTCACTCAACGTGTAATCAAACTCTGGAATTTGTTACCGGACGATGTAGTAAAGGCTGTTAGTGTAGCTGGGTTTAAAAAAGGTTTGGACAAGTTCCTGGAGGAAAGGTCCATAAACCATTATTAAGAAGGGACCCAGGATATCAATGCTTGAACCAATACAAGCATTGTGGAACCTGTGTCCCTTGGGGAAACTGCTAGGTACGTATGACCTAGATTGGCCACTGTTGGAAACAGAATACTGGGCTTGATGGACCTTGGTCTGACCCAGTATGGCATATCTTATGTTCTTATGTTCTTATGTTCTTATACAGTATGTGTCTTTATAAAATACTAGTGTAGGTGGCAGAGATGAGAGCAAGTATAAATGTCTACAAATTAACCTAGTTTATAATCTACACATGTATTTTGTTACTCTGCCTGCCTCTAACTCAGAGATGGCTTCCCAAAAGAGTGCCCAAAGAGACATTCTGAGGCTTCTTCGGAATGGTCACTTCTATCCCCAAAGCAGAAGGCTCATCTCCAGGGGATCATTGAGTAGCAACCCTAGTGTTACTCTCGATTGAATTAGTAGCAACAGATGTATTTATCTGGGATCTTCGCTTATTCCCCAATTCAGAAGGAGAAAAGCCCACTTCATTTTGCTGGCTTCCGCGGTCTTCTTAGCTCATGCTCCAGTCAGGCAACATCTTCACCAATGCTACAACGATCTCTTCTGGGTCAGGCAGCCTCGAACTCGACATGCCAGGAGAACTGACCAATGGGGCAGAGGAGCTGTATCCACACCTGGATTTGGCAATGTCTCTTCAGTCGAAAGAGTTGCTGCTGCTTCCAGCACTCCGACTTCAACAGGTGAGTTTAGAAGCTATCATGCTTACTTTGCCTGCTCAATGGTAACCTATCAGAGATGAGGGGCTTGCAGCAGATGAGAGGGCTACAAATGCACTGACCCCTTGCACTTGATGGTTCATCTACCCACCTCGGTAGCTATACCTCAAACACTGTCCAAAGCTCAAGGCAATATGTCTGTATTAATGGATGACATCTTGCTTTTCCGAAATGCTTTACCAAACTTCCACATCTCACCTTTCCAGAAGTTACATGAGGAAAACTGCAGGACCTAGTTCTGGATGTGGCAGCAGCAGAGGGCTGTGAGTGAGCCTGGGGAACTGAGTAGAGTGGCCTAGTGGTTAGAGCAGTGTGCTGAGAACCAGGGAAAATGGGCAAATCATTTTCACCCTCTCTTTGCCTCTGGTACCAACCAGAGATGCCAACAGTGACTATTCCAAAGTGGTATTTATGGGCAGTGTGTCTGAGGTATAAATTTAGAAAGTTTTAAGTGTCAAAAAACAAAAAATGGAAGCAGCAAAAGAAGCTATTTAGCTTTCTTTGGTGCCTCCGAAAAGATATAGATAGAGTGGAGGCAGTATTAGGGCAGTTTTCAAAGGAATTTGCTCAGATAACTACATAGTTTGCTGTGTAAATTCCACAGACTGAAACTCACCTTCACTTAGGATACACATAAGTGCATTTGTAGCAGTGGACGTCTCCTCTCTGGCACAGATTTTTGAAAGGGAAACTATTTATATGACACTGCCACCCCTCTGCCCCATGGGGAAAGACAGAAAAACACACACATATGCATTTGCTGACACACACAAACACACTTTCATTCTTCAGACACACACATGTATGCACACATGCATTACTCTTGCTCTTCAGATACACAAAAATGCACTGATAGGTACTCTGTCACTCTTTGGACACGCACTCGTCTGTTGCTCATGTGCTCAATCAGTCACTGTCCCCAACTCAATCAATGGAGTTTGCCTTTTCATTTGGGAGAGGCAAAGGATAAGGAAGTCATACTGGCAGGCGGGCAGGGGGACCACTTCACCATTAGTGACTGCAACATTTGGGGGGCACCACCCCCCAAATTATGCCTATGCCTACCCCTACCCCTCACCCTTACCATCCAGTCTACCCATCATCATATAAATCATTTGTTGCCGGCTTTTTTTCCTTAGCCTGTAGCTGCCTCCTTGCATTTTCCCCCTCCTCCTCCTCAAAACACTCACTGGTTACACTGGCTCTCACCAAGACCAGCTGCGTTCCATGCAGAACTTAGACCCTCTCTCTTGCACAGCCCAAGAATATCATTTGGATTCCCATCACCTTTCCTATGACTAAAGCAGTCTTCCCATTGATTGATCTTACCCCTGTCTGTTACTAGACAGGGCAGGCTCACAGCTCATTCAGGCGGGGGGGAGGGAGAGTTACAGATAAATTTTAAACTCTGAAAACTATCTAAACGCTTTAGCCATCCTTCTGGCTTTTGGAATGCAAAAATCTGTAGAATGCTGAAAAACCCAAGACATCTGCCAATCCTAACCTCCTGAGTACATCAGATTGGGCTCCTTAAATATGTAGGCCTTGAGCACATGCTAGTTTAAGAACATAAGATATGCCATACTGGGTCAGACCAAGGTTCATCAAGCCCAGTATCCTGTTTGCCAACAGTGGCCAATCTAGGTCACAAGTACCTAGCACTTTCCCCAAAAGACACAGGTTCTACTAATGCTTGTATTGGGGCGAGAAGTGGTTATTCTAGGTCCCCTTTAATAATGGTTTATGGACTTTTCCTCCAGGAACTTGTCCAAACCTTTTTTAAACCCGGCTACACTAACAGCTTTTACTACATCCTCCAGTAGCAAATTCCAGAGTTTGATTACACGTTGAGTGAAAAAAAGATTTTCTCTTATTAGTCTTCAATTGGTTACCTTGTAGCTTCATTGCATGTCCCCTAGTCTTTCTATATTTTGATGCCTTAATCTGACCCAGGCCACTTTGACAAGGCGGGTACCTTTAAACCAGTTAGTATTTTATAAAAAGGTCTTTTATTGCAGATATGTAGCGACATACTCATGGACAAACACTATATATATTACCCCCATGGAGGCACCTTCTACTCTGCCTGTCTAGCCCCCTGTGCGGCCGATCAGAATAGGGACGCCCAGAAGTAGACCTGATTTTGATCCCACAGGGGCTAGATGTGCCCGCGGGATCAGAATCAAGTCTACGGCCTGAACATGCAGGCCAGGTTCCGATTCTGATTGGCCTGCATGCCCAGCCACATGTTTGGCTACCTCGGTCAGGCTCTTGAATGGAGCCACAGTGCCATGGCATCCCGTCACCATGGCACTGCTGCTGCTCCATTCACGAGCCGCGAATGCCAGCCGCCGCCAATTTCCTTCTTACCTCACAGTCAGACCCTCAATCTGACTTCCCATGGCCAGGATCTGGCTGCGGGGAATTTACTTGAACCCCTCTCTCTTTGATCAGGCCTGGCAGCATGATCCTCCAATGATCCTCTGCGGTAGAATAAGCCCCCCCCCCCATCTATGTTCAAGGGCCCCGGACATACAGGGCCAACCTCAGAATCGGTCCTGTACGTCTGGAGTCGCGGTCCACCCATGCCCCACCCTTGCTCCACCTCAGAAACACCCCCTCCCGCCCCCGTCTAGGCCTTCCAGTAAAAACACGCTGTTTTGTACAGGGAGGCATTAACTGGGGCCAGCAGGGGAGCAAATAGCGGGGATGGACCTCCAAACCCCCAAAGTGTTTACACACCAATAGCTTTCTAACATCTAAAGCACTGTGAGGACTAAATGGCCCAGGGCAATAACCACAGCTAAAGATTTTTTTCAGTTCAGGCTTTTTCCCTGTCTTCGGAGGGGCTTAGAAGGTAAATTGCACCTAAGGCAATGAAGAGTGAATGACTTGTTCAACTTCACAAAGATCGTCAACCCAAGCGGGATTTAAACACTGACTTACCCTGATTCTCAGCCCATCGCTTAAGCACTAGGCTACTCATCCATATTAACAGAGCTTTTCAACCTGATTCACATCCCAGTTAAGAGGACTATGTGAAGTGGAACACTAGTGCCTGAGGTTGTAGCTAAACGCATAACATAACACAGATCTTTTGCTCATCTTGGTGACAAAGACAAGATGAGAGCAAGAGCTCAATCAAACCGTTTCATTTACTCCTACTGCCTAAACGTTTAAGGTAAGCTTACAGTTCTCTATTTATTTACATTGAAGTTGTAACTGGCAATAAAAAATAAAGCATCATAAGAATTCCACAGCAAGGGTCTGATAGACAGATTGAACTCTCGCTCAGTGAAGACATGTTAAAGCGTTATACATTAATTCCAATCAGCTCAGTTGTTTTGAAAACTTCAAGCTAAAGTTCAGATCAAGCAAAACCCCACTGCCATCATCCAATATCGTGAAATGTAATGAAATTAGAGGTAAGGCTTCTTAAGGCTGTAGTATTTGCTGAAAAGAGAATCACTGATGCCCAGCTGTTCCTTTTATCTCCTTGTAACCACGCAAACATTCTATCAGTGGTTCCAATCAACATCAATGTGTGAAACATACAATTGGAAAAAAAGAGGTTTATACTGCTCAAAAATGTGTTGTTCATTAAAGCCCAGTCAGCTAGCACCCTAAAAACGTAAAATGAACTCGTCATCTCTCACTTTGTATTAAAGAAGGGATGTTCCTAGTGAACATAAGAAACATAAAATATGTCATACTGGGTCAGACCAAGGGTCCATCAATGCCCAGTATCCTGTTTCAAACCGTGGCCAATCCCAGGTCACAAGTACTTTTCAGGTTCCCAAAAGGTATACCAGATTCAATGCTGCTTCTTCAGGGTGTAAGCAGTGGATTAGTCCCCGGTCCCCCTCTTTAATAATGGTTTATGGACTTTGTCCCTCCAGAAATTGTGTTCCAAACCTCTTTAAACGCCCAGCTTCCATTAACAGCTCTTTTACTACAGGGGGCCCTCTGGGTGAATGAATTCCAGAAGTTTAATTACATGTTGAAGTGAAAAAATATTTTCCTCTGATTAGTCTTAAAAAATATGCTGCATTGTTAACTTCATTGCGTGTCCCCTAGTCTTTATACTTTTGAAGGGGTAAAGAACCGATCTACATGTACACATTCTATTCCATTCATTACTTATATAGAACCTCTATTCATATCTACCCTCAGCTGTCTCATTTCCCAATTGAAGAGCCCTAACCTTTTAAGGACTTTCCCTCCGCAGGGATATCCAGCCATCCCCTATACCATTTTTGTTGTGCTCTGTGATCTCTGTACCTTTTCTAATTATGCTATATCCTTTTTAAGATATAGGGTGACCAGAATTGACAATACAATATTCAAGGTGCAATCCGCACCATGGAGCGATACAGAGGAATTATAATATCCTTTGTTTTATTCTCCATTCCTTTCTTTATGATTCCTAGCATTCTATTTTCTTCCTTGGCCACGGGCCACTAGGGCAGAGGATTTCAATGTATTAGTTATCCACACAATGGATACCTAAATCCTTTTTCTGGGTGGTGGTTCCTAATCTGGAAACCTTGCTCGTGTAACCATTACTTTGGGTTGTTCTGAACTTAAATGCAGATAACTTTTGCACTTGTTCCACATTAAATGTTATCTGCTATTTGGACACCCAGTCTCTCAATTTATCAATTTACCAACCCATCCATCTCTGGCTCACCACTCCCTCTCTAGCCCTTCTTTCTTCCGCTTATCCTAACCATTTTCAACTCAAGCCTTTCCTCCAAGACTTCTTTTCCTCTTCCCTGGAAGCATGCCATTAGCTGCCCACTTCTTAGAGAAACCCTCCCTTGACCCTACCCACACCCTCACCAACTGGTTGCCCCCATCTCTACTCTTCCCTTCCTTTATAAAGGTTCGTTGAAAAAAATTGTCTTTGCTCAGCTCTCCTCATCACTTAGACGCCACCCCACCCTGATCCTGCACCCCCATCAATCCAGTTTCCGGTCGTGTCCACAGCACAGAAACCATCATCCTCTCCCTTCTCAATGAACTTCACCGCACATGATCAGGGTAATCATTTCCTTTAGCTGTCGCCTTAGAATCTTTCTTCTTCTACTACTTTCGACTTAGTAGACCACCAGTACGCTTCTACACCTCCGTTTTGCAGGTTCTTTCCCTAGTTCTGTCCATTCGCACTCGGTTCACACCATCTTTCCCTTTCCTCCCAAACTTTTTCTGTACGTACTGCTTCTCCTTCTCCTCCCCCAGCAGTTCCCTAACCTGTGTTGTACCCCAAAGCTCTGTTCTTGCCTCCTTTTCTGTATTTAATGTCTTCTTAGCCTCCTCACTCTAAACATCCAGCAGCAGTCGGACATTTCAGCCTACTACTACAACAGATGAACATTTTTTCCTTGTCCATCACACCAACCTTTCCACTCCTGATCTTTCCCCTCTGAATACCTTGCCTCTCCGCCACAGCTTCCTGGATGACCTCTAATTATCTTCATATCAACACTCACAAAGGACTGTTGCCATTTGGTTCTCTCATTCCACCCACATTCCTTCTCTCGCTAGCTTACTTTCCATGGCCCAGACTCCTAACCCTTTCTCCTCTGAGACCCTCAGCGTTACCCTTGATTCTTTCCTTTCTTTCCATGCATCATCTCTCATCTGTCATTCAATGCTCGTTCTTCTCTCTCTGGCCAGATCCACTCTGTTCGCACCATTTCTTCTTCACCCCACTCACTGACATGCCCTCCTTCGGCCCCTGGTCATGACCCCGCATAGCTTACTGTGATATCATTCTTCCTGGACTTTCCCAATATCAACTATGCCGTCTCCAGCTTCTTCAAAATACCACCGCAGCCCAGTATTCTCACACACCTCCTCTCATTTTGAACATATTACCCCAGTATTTATCCACCTGCATTGGCTTACCAATCTCCTACCGCATTCAATATGGACAGGAAGCTTGTCTGTACAGGGTTGTGTACACTAACTATGAGGGGTACTTAATAATATTATATTACTGAAAGGCCCTCAGAAAAGAGTTAACACCACAAAAGGATTCAGTACCTCAGACATTCCAGGGCTTATTACTCAGCAACAACCTTGAAAGACTCTCACGAAATAGCTAGGCTGAACTTTCCTATAAACAAAGAAGCTAAGTTGTTACTGAAATAGATAGTGCAGGGAGAAGCTGTCCTCTTACCACAAGTCTCGCAATCAGAGATAGCAAAACTGCTTAAGTGTTAGAATTAATTGTTATCAAGAAGTTATGTCCTGGGAATACATGTATGTCCTCCTCATGATGACCTATGCTAATAAGAACTGACCTTATGACATAGAGACACTGAGATGCACATTATGAAGATACGCGGATGCTTGACGTAGAACAATAAGGTGAAAATTATGCTCTGTAATGGAATTTTGACCTATAAATAAAATAGCCAGAGGTTCTAATGGTTTTCAGAGTAAACAAAGTGCTGACTTTGTTTTCTCTCCCAAAGCTTGGCTGTTTTTATAATACAAGTGTGTGCTGTGTTTTGTATTATTAACCGTGTTTGCTCTTCCTTCTCATTGCTTTTGGTGTGGAAATCCGTTACCCAAGAACCCAGGTGCTGTTTGCGTTATCGGTGAGGGGAGGTGCAGAGTTACACTTTCAAATAAAAGATCCTCACACTGGGTTTCCACCGTTCCATCATACCAAACAGTCCACGTTACCTCTCAGGCCTAATTCATCTGCACACCTCTCATCGCGCCCTTCGACAGATTCCATGCTAACCGCCTACTCCTCCCATCTGCCCACGACATGCCCCATATTTCGGAATCTACCAGTTCCTCTGCTTTCTTTCTTCCTTGTCCTTCCTTTTGGAACTTCTCCAACACCCCACCTCCATCTCGAGCTTTCCTTCCCCCGCTTTAAGATCCGACTGAAAACCACACCTTTTTTCCTCTTGTATTTAATCTCTCCTTCCATCGCTTGATGCTAACCCCTAGGCAAACGATCAACCTCTCTCCCTCCTGCATTGCTGCATCTATCTCTCTTCTCTTTCCTCTCCTGTCTTAATATTGGCATTGCTTTCTGTCTTCCAGCATTGTTTGTCAGTTTTTTTTATTTTTTGTAAACCACCTAGACACCTCGGTATAGGTGTTATAATCAAATGTTGCAATAAAGATAAAGGTCCTCTTGCACTTTTTTACAATTCTCTTGTGTTTTTAATTAACATTGAATATTTGTTGTGTCATCTGCAAATTTAATCCCCTCACTCGTTATTCCCATTTCCCAAGTCATTAATTAAATATGTTAAAAGAAGCAGACCTAGTTACAGTATCTCTGGGGTACTCCACTATTTGCTTTTCTCCAGTTGGACGAAAATTCTACCATTTAGCCCTACACTTTGTTTTCTGTCTGTTCAACCTGTGTTCCTAATCCACAATAGTACATTGCCTCCTGTCCCATGGTGTTTTAATTTCCCCAAGGAGTCTCTCATGAGGAACTTTTTTCAAAAGGCTTTCTGAAAATCAAAGATACACAGTATCAACCAGCTCACTTTTATCTATCTGTTTCATTCACATCTTCAAAAATATAAGAAATTGGCTAAATGCTGTTGGCTTACTGCCATGAAACTAGGACTGTCTACTGTACATGCTCAGTAATTTTGTTCTTTTATAATAGGTTTCTACTTGTTTTGCCCTGTACTGATGTCAGCTCACTGATCTGTAGTTTAAACGGATCACCCCCTGGAACCCTTTTTAACATTGGCATACATTAGCCACTCGTCCAATCTTTTGGTACTACAGACATTTTAATGATAGATTGATTATTAATGGTAGTTCCACCACAATCTCATATTTTCAGTGGTTCTTTCAGTCACCTGAGTTTGTATTGCCATTCTGTCTCCAGGTGATTTGCTGCCCGTTTATTTTAATCAGATTCGCTGTAAACTAGACAATGCTTCCTGATTTATTGAGATTTGTTTGAGTTTCCTTTGATACATCACCTTTAAATATCATTTCTG
>CM066044.1:137126346-137213903 GCA_033557465.1 Ichthyophis bannanicus
AGCCATTTTAGAAAGCCTTGAAGGTAAACACATATCCAGAACTATCAGGAGTCATGGCGGAGGCCATCGGTCTGGGGCTATTCTTAAAGAAACACGTTTGTGCTGATTTCAGAAATGGTCCACAATGTCTCAACCCACTGGCAGTGACTTCCATGTCTATATGTTGCTCCAGGCAAAGGCATTCAGGAAAAATGTAGTTTTGGGCACCCAAACACCTGCGGGGAGTACAGAAGGTGGCGCTCTCATGTCTCCAATACTTTTTGCTACGACAGATGCCCTACCCCATCACTGTATGTCTCTGCTTGCAAAATGGCATGCCAGGATATGTATGTTACATGAGATAGATGTGCCAATTCTGGAATACTGTCATGGGCATGTCTGTGTAGCCCAGGATGCTGCCGTTCATACTGAGCATGACCAAACTTCTAAAATCCACCCAAAACGTTCACATGCCTTGCATATTGTTTCTCATGGGACCATCTTTTTTATTTTAAATTCCAGAGATGTGCATCTTTCAGGGAGGAGGCAGCAATTTTAGAAGGCACTTACATGTGCCCACCTTCTCTTCTGCTGTTAGTCTCACGGGTTTTGGGATGTTTTGTCCTGGATGTCCCAGATTGTACCTAGACGGCCTTTCTAAAACGAGTCTTCACACGTATTTCCTTTTCTACAGGACATAAATAAGTTTGAACTTTCCTTTGAATGAGAGAGGCCAAGGAGCTTATAGTACTAAAGACTCACTGGAAATAAATGTGCCATTTGTTTCACTCACAAATCCCATTGAAGTGTGAGATAGTGATATAAGATACATTTTACACCATAATTCTGATTTACAAACTAACCACATGAATCTTGAGCAACAAAGCTAATTGAAGAAATTTCATGTTCATTTTTTTCTTTAGAAACAATCCATAGCTAAGGAGCTGTTCAATATTGAATCAAAATGTCACCTGACCAGCCTGCTTTCAGAGCTGTTAACTCAAGAATCTAAATGAAATAATAGAACAAAGTCAAATCATCCATAAGTTTCAGGAAGTCATCATAACAAGCAGATACAAATAATCGGGCAGAGGTAACAAACGTTTGTTTTATTGAAAGTACTGGATAACTTCATTGATAAATCTGGAGCAATTTTTGCACTGGTGCCAACATTTGATGTGCTGTTTCAGGGTCTTTCATTAGTACATGTTATATTTCATTGGGCTTACTATTTTTGGGAAAAGTGATGCTTGGATTCCCTATAATCCCTGTCCTCCTGATAAAAGAAGTCATGAATCAGGGGGACTCCAGCAAAAGCTCTAGCTTAAGTGAACCTGCTCATCCAAAAACAAACCCAAAAAACAGTGGTGCTCTTGCAGGACCCCCTTGACAATGTGAATAAATGACACACAATTCAAGTGGTCAAACCATTGCAACAGCAATACCACAGACCTACATGATCCCTGGATTTACCCTTACTTCCTCACCCACAGATATCTATTCTACCGGTATCATATTTACTAGATTATGACATGGTTATGCCCTCGTCACTTCTTGAGCAAGGTTCCATGTATTCATCATAGTGTGTGTGGAAAAAGTCCTGATAATACTCCCAAGTCTGTCCCCTTCCAAACCCACATTATGATCTGTGCTCTAGAACATCTTTTCTATCACTAAGTATATTAGGCATCCACCTAGGGAAGCACCAGAGAAAGCATGGGGCCTTTAGCATCTGATCATGCTCAAGGATAGCCATCTCCCACATCTTTTGAAACAGGAAGTTTGTAGGGATAGAATGTGAAAGGCCTTGAGAATGTGCAGAAGTTCAAGGCCTACCCTAACTTTTATTTGGTGCTTCAGGCTCAATTGGCTATGACAAGGTAGTAGGGTTGCCAACTTTTTCACCGAGAAAAACCCGACACCTGTGGCTCGCCATGCTCCACCCATTCTCCTCTCCCAGTCCCGCCCCTGCCCCGCCCCCAGCCCCACCCACAAAAATTACCGAGGATTCACTCACACACACCCCCCTCAGTGCTGGTTCACTCACCCCCCCTCCCCTCCCTGCTGGTTCACTCACTCACCCCCTCCCCTGCTGGTTCACCCACACCACCCCTCCCCTCCCCTCCCCTCCCTGCTGGTTCACTTACCCACCCCCGTGTCACTCACTCACCCCCCCCTTGCTGGTTTCACTCACACCATCACCCCCCCTCCCCTGCTGGTTCACTCACACCAACCCCGCTCCCCTGCTGGTTCACACCAACCCCCCTCCCATGCTGATTCACTCACACACCACCCCCCCCCCTCCACTGCTGGTTTCACTCACACCACCCCCCCTTCCACTTCTGGTTCACTCACCCACCCCCCTGTCACTCGCTCACCCTCTCCTGCTGGGTCACTCACACCAAACCCTCCCTCCCACCTGCTGGTTTATTCATACCATCACCCCCCCCCCCCCCCTTGCTGGTTCACTCACACCCCTGCCCTGCCCTGCCCAAGCCGCTGCTTCTGCTTTGTACAGATCAGCGGCTGCACTACACTTACTTTGAAAAGTAAAGAAACTGGTGTGTGAGAAGCCTCCGGTCATCGCAGAGTCTGAGGAAGTGATGTCATGGGGGCGGGCTCCTCACGGGCTGTCTTTCCTTTTCAAATTAACTTTAGCTGCAATAAAGTTAATTTGAAAGGAAGACAGCCTGTGAGGAACCCCGCCCCCATGACATCACTTCCTCGGGCTCTGCCATGACCGGAGGGCTCCTCATACCAGTTTTCTTTACTTTTCAAAGTAAGTGTAAGTGCAGTCGCTGCTCTGTACAAAGCAGAAGCAGCGGCTGCACTATTATGGGGAATCGCGTTCGCGTTCACATGCGCGCCGCGGACTTCGGGAGGAAAGCCGGTTTGTTCCTCTGGCCGCGACCCATCGTGCCGCCAGAGCAAAAATCCGGCTGTGCAAAGGACGGTGTGACATCTGTGCCGGCAGCCGGCCTGGCCATGGAAAAACCGGCCAGGCCGGCTGAAAACCGGCCGGTTGGCAACCCTACAAGGTAGGCCAGGCAAAAGGAGATGCGGGAGGGGGGAAGGCAGCAGGATGAAATGAGAAGCCTGTGTGCTGCTCCTCCTCCTCTAGCTCCATCCCCCCACATATTATTCCCTCAAAAACAGCAGCAGGGAAGACACCATGAACACTCACTGATTGCAAGTTGGCAACTTTCCAAATCTGCTCCTCTGATGCCAGTAGGAAGGTAAGGTGGGAGATGGGGGTGTGACGAGGAGCACCCTGAGGAGAGAGGTGAGTGGGGGGAGTGGGCAAGGAGGAAAGAAGCACCATGGGAACAGATAGGAATAGGTGGACAAGATATTAGAAAGGGCTGGCATAATCGGCAGGGTATGTATTTGCACAGGATGACAATTTCGGTGGGCATTAAGGAATCGTACCAGTCCACAGTACTAGAGATCCTGATAGCCATGCATATTCAAGGAGCTACCAACCCTCTAAATGATTTTATCTTCACATCCATCCAGCTCTTGCCTTTGCTGCGGCACTTCGAGCGGATGAGAGGGGCACCGGATGTCTTGCTGATACACCTGGGAGGCAACGACTTGGTGTCTTGGACTTGCCGGCAGTTAATTTGTGCTGTTCATAAGGACTTGGGGGTGGTGTTAGCAATGTTTAAAGGCATAGTTTTGGTCTGGTCTGATATCCTTCCAATGCCGGCTTGCAGGGATCAGCGGCGGTGGTCGAGAGGATTGACGAAAATCAATCGCCAAATTGGCAGATGGGTGGGGGAGCATGGCGGGTGCCAAATTTTGCACCCATGGGCTGACGTTGAATGTGCTTGCCTTTATAGGTTGGATGGGGTGCATCTATCCCCGGTCGGGATGGATTTACTCCTTAACGATTGGCAGGAGGCCTTGGAAGGTATTATGCAAGGGAGGAGGGCTGGTCGCAGATGAACCTTGGGGGGGGCGGCTCAGGACAGTGGTGGCCTGAGCCGGTGGCAGGATCCCGGAGGTTTCCGGGGTCTGGAGCCGGAGGCAAGCATTAGGGCAGGGGTGGGGTACCCCCGACCCGGACAATCTCTCAGGTTTTTGCTAATAATATGGCGAAGCCGGACGAGGGAGGGCTAGGCAAATTAGTCGGGGCCTGCGTGCGCGCGGCCGGCGGTAACCGGGGGGCGGCCGCACGCGTCCCCCCTTTCGTCAGCGGCGTGGTGCCATGGGGGCAGGACGTGAGTGTCCCGCGGTGTCATTGGCTCCCGCGGGCCTCAGAGAGGTGCGGGAGCCAATAGGAGGCCAAGAAGCCGGGCAATGGGGGGGAGTATAGCGGGGACACGGCATGGCTCCGGCCTTTCTCGGGTCGGAGCCAGAGCCGTCGGACATCCCGCCCACCCGCCCGCCCTAGCTTGGGGAGGGTCGAAGGCTTCGGGGGTGTCGGGGTGTTGCAGCTGGAGGGGGTGGCGGGATCCCAGAGGTTTCCAGGGTCCGGAGCCGGATGCAAGCATTAGGGCGGGGGTGGGGTACCCCCAACCCGGACAATCTCTCAGGTTTTTGCTAATAATATGGCGAAGCCAGACGAGGGAGGGCTAGGCAAATTAGTCGGGGCCTGGACCCGGCGGAAGCGGAAGCGGCATCACCTTGCTACTCACATGGCTGGTGAGGGCTTGTTCTGCGGGGGGGGGGGCAATTATAATGTGTTGGAATGAAGTTTGGTTATTGTTAAAAGGTTAATAAAGCTGCGACCAGTTTAAGTCCCAAAAGGTGTTGTGTGTGTCATTGGAAAGGAGAGGTGATGTGAAGAGTGCGGGGGGGGGTGGGTGAAGGGGAGAGAAGCGTCGGGTCCGCCGTACCCGGTTATGGTGAGGCTGCGGGGCCCACGTGCGCGCGGCCGGCGGTAACCGGGGGGCGGCCGCACGCGTCCCCCCTTTCGTCAGCGGCGTGGTGCCATGGGGGCAGGATGTGAGTGTCCCGCACCGTCATTGGCTCCTGCGGGCCTCAGAGAGGTGCGGGAGCCAATGGGAGGCCAAGAAGCCGGGCAATGGGGGGGGGAGTATAACGGGGACACGGCATGGCTCCGGCCTTTCTCGGGTCGGAGCCAGAGCCGTCGGACATCCCGCCCACCCGCCCGCCCTAGCTTGGGGAGGGTCGAAGGCTTCGGGGGTGTCGGGGTGTTGCAGCTGGAGGGGGTGGCGGGATCCCAGAGGTTTCCAGGGTCCGGAGCCGGAGGCAAACATTAGGGTGGGGGTGGGGTACCCCCGACCCGGACAATCCCTCAGGTTTTTGCTAATAATATGGCGAAGCCAGACGAGGGAGGACTAGGCAAATTAGTCGGGGCCTGGACCCGGCGGAAGCGGAAGCGGCGTCACCTTGCTACTCACATGGCTGGTGAGGGCTTGCTCTGCGGGGGGCAATTATAATGTGTTGGAATGAAGTTTGGTTATTGTTAAAAGGTTAATAAAGCTGCAACCAGTTTAAGTCCCAAAAGGTGTTGTGTGTGTCATTGGAAAGGAGAGGTGATGTGAAGAGTGCGGGGGGGTGGGTGAAGGGGGAGAAGCGTCGGTTCCGCCGTACCCGGTTATGGTTTAGATTAGGTATTCTTCATAGTAATGCAGAAATGCCTTTTATTCCTGATGGTGTGACAGTCTGTAATTTTTTTTCAACTCCTGAACATCATCTGGATCATTCTGCAATTAAATTGAAGGATAAATAAACAAGCAAAAATAGGGAGCAGGCAATTTTCAAGATTTCCCAAATTACCAGGAACAGTACTGGATCTATATATGGTTACCACATGGTGTGAATAGTGAAGTTGAATGGTTCAGCCTTGATGAGAGTTCTTCTTTTATTTAAATGCAATTGGAAATGTGTTGCAAGCCGACTGAATCACTTTATTAGCACGTGAATTTAAATGTCTTCACTGCGTGTTCTTCTTTTGCAGAGGGAGCAGTGATATAAAGAAGAGACGTTGAATGGATGACCACAGCTGTGGTGCAACTGTGCTTTAAAATTTGCTAGCTCAGAACCCTCCTTTACATCAGAAAGCCTCCGATGCAGAAACATATTCTGAAAATACAGACCATGTCGGTTTCATGATCATTGTCTTTCCATCATGTGTGTTTAGCTGCGTTGCAATTTTGTTATCTTGGGATGTCAATGGCAGTATTTGGAGAATGCGGAATGAAGCTGTTGCCACAATTTACAGCAAAGTATTTTTACTTACATTTTTATAAAAATAATAGACTAAAATCTTTTAGTATATTCAGACTTTTGAATCAAATGATGTGTGGTGAGCGATGGTATGTAGACATTTTCATACTGCCACTGCTAGTTCTTTAATTGATTGATTTCCATTAATTGATTTATTCATAACTTATTTCACCTATTTCGCCACAGGAATTTTTGGGAATATATACTTTTTAGTAAATGATGTAGCCGCAGGTTTTCTTTGCATTTGTTTTTTGACCTAGTTGGTTTTGTTTCTGGATTTTGTTTTAGTATCCGGTTATGGCCAGGGCCACCCCTGCAAAGTATGCTTAGGAAACTTATTCTCCCTGTGTGTATTTTCTAGTGGTGATGGGGAGGGGGGTTACATGTGCAAAATCTAAGGGTGAATATATATCCATAGACCCCACCAGGGAAGGGATTTTCAAAGACACAATCAGTTTTTCAGGCCCGGAAATACAAAGTACCTGATGGTCTGCAAGCACTGTGAGAAGTTTAAAAATTGACTTCTGCATGCTTAGCTGAGCTCCTGCCTCATTAGGGAAGAGAAGGAATCAGTATTTAATTCGCACCTTTTCAGTAGTAGCTCCAGGCGAGTTACATTCAGGTACAGTAGGTATTAGAACAGTATCTTCACAAACATGTACCATTTACATTAGAACTAACTGGTATCTTTATATAACTTGCTGATTGCCTTACAATGCTGGTATCTCAAGAAAGGTACATTTCAAAAATACATCATGATGCATTCTTTTTTGTCACATTCATTAACAGTAAATCTGCATATTCACACAAGCAATCACAAGGTCTCAAAGTGATTTATTACCAAAAGGCTGTGCTAACATTAAACCATTAACATTATCTCTAAACTACTTGAGCGTGCAGTCTATCACCGTTGTCTTGATTTCCTCTCTTCTCATACCCTCTTGGATCCTTTACAATCCGGCTTCCATCCCCTACACTCCACTGAAACTGCTCTTACTAAGGTCTCAAATGATTTGTTCTTGGCAAAGTCCAAAGGCTTTTACTCTGTCCTCATTCTTCTTGATCTCTCTACTGCCTTCGACACTGTTGACCATAACCTTCTTCTTATCACCCTATCCTCACTTGGATTCAAAGACTCTGTACTATCTTGGTTCTCTTCCTATCTATCCCATCGCTCTTTTAGTGTGTGCTTCGATGGCTCCTACTCCTCTTCAACCCCACTACCTGTAGGAGTTCCTCAGGATTCCGTCTTAGGTCCACTCCTCTTCTTCAATCCCTTGGCACCCTTATCTCTTCCCATGGCTTTCACTATCATCTCTATGCCGACGACTCTCAAATCTATCTTTCTGCACCTGTTATCTCTCCTGATAATCAGTCTAAGATCTCACTCTGCCTCTATGACATTGCTGCCTGGATGTCCCACCGCTGCTTAAAACTGAACGTGGCCAAAACTGAGCTTCTTATCTTTCCCCCGAATGTTTCCCCTCCTCTGTCCCCTTTCTCTCTCTTTGTTGATAACTCTGTACTCCTCCCTGTTTCTTCAGCAGGTAACCTTGGTATTATCTTCGATTTCTCTCTCTCTTTCTCTTCACATATCCAGCTCATTGCTAAAACTTGTCGTTTCTTTCTATTCAATATTTCCAAAATCCGCCCCTTCCTCTCTGTTGACACCACTAAATTGATTGTCCACTCCTTAATCACCTCCCATCTTGATTATTGTAATGTCCTCCTTGCCGGCCTCCCTGCAAGCCACCTCTTTCCTCTTCAGTCAATTCAATACTCCGCTGCTCGACTCATTTTCCGCCAGTCTCATTTTTCTCACATCATTCCTCTCCTCATGTCGCTTCATTGGCTTCCCATCCGTCTCCGTATCCAATTTAAACTTCTCCTCCTGACCTATAAATGTATTCACTCTTCTGCCCCCCAGTAACTTTCATCTCTCATCTCTCCTTACACCCCCTCTCGGTTGCTTCGCTCTTCTAACAGTCTTCGTTTATCTGTGCCCTTTACTCATACTGCCAATTCCAGACTTCGCTCCTTCCAACTGGCAGCACCCTTTGCTTGGAATAGTCTTCCTATCTCTGTGCGCCAGGCGTCCTCCCTGGCCATTTTCAAGTCCAGACTAAAATCCCACCTCTTCACTATTGCTTTCCGTTCCTGTCTTACCCTATCTTGATCTCTCTATCAACATTTGCTTACTTTGTCCTGTAAATTTTTGTTACTTGTATTATGTAACTTATTTTGTTTTCTGTCTTATTACATTGTGAGCTCTGATGAGCAGGGACTGTCTCTCTTCTATGTTTGTACAGCGCTTCGTATGTTGCGGTGCTTTATAAGTCTTTAATAATAATAATAATAATAAACCCCTGGTTGCCGCTTGGACACTGCAGTTGCATTAGAACTCCACTTCACACCAGCATGTCCCCACCTAAATTATTCAGAAACTGAATCTTTGAAGTCCCACTACATGTTTTCAAAACCTTTAGCTAGGTCTAAGTAATGTAGAAGTTTATATATCTCTAGGTCTTCCATTTTGTCATATTGTCAGACTTTCTTCCCCTTAACAGAAGTCCCATGACTGATTTACTTTAATTCACCAGCAGAATATTCTTTTCAAGTCTGGCATTAGCTCTGCTGATTTACCTGAACTTTGATCTAATGTGCTTCTAGACTTATTCATCTCATTCATCATCTTTCATCTGTGACTTCTTTCATGTGTATATGTAATTTTTCAATTGCTTGTAGATAATATCTTATTTTAGTTGATCCTCTGGGATTGTGAAGGCTACTGTACCAATGCTCTGCAGGTGCTTGCACTCGAATACTTGTATCCTTCCTTTCCCAGACCCAGTGTATTTTTATTTTTTCTCATTTTTATTTAGTTTCAATTAAAAAATGAAATTAACCACAAATGAAACTTAATTTAAAAAAAATAAGAACAGATGGAATGAAATTTTTTTTCTGTCGCTCACATGTGCCACAGTCCTCAGATTCCATGAGAAATGACCAGTACTTTAATGCCATTGCACTATTACCAGCTGTCAGTCTCTGCTGAGATGGCCATTAAGGCAATGATGTTTGGATCCTTAGAGTGAGTACCAGTAGTCATCTTCCCAATCATCAAGCTAGAATCAGCAATGTATCTAAACCTTGTATACTCATAAATCTTGTCTCGTCTATTGGTGACAGATTAAAAAGAAAAGAACTGTTTTGCCCAGTGGCTGAAAATGTTAATATTTCTCCATGATTTCCAATAGTCTTATATTTTTATATGATTTCAGCAGATTGATATGTCATCTGAGTTATAAAGTGCAGTTAATCTACCAAAGAGAATGTGGATGGCAATTTTATAACAGGGTGCCTGGGATAAGAGGGTAAGGAGATGCCTATGTTATAGATATATAGGCACCTACAGTATGTGTCTTTATAAAATACTAGTGTAGGTGGCAGAGATGAGAGCAAGTATAAATGTCTACAAATTAACCTAGTTTATAATCTACACATGTACTTTGTTACTCTGCCTGCCTCTAACTCAGAGATGGCTTCCCAAAGAGTGCCCAAAGAGACATTCTGAGGCTTCTTCGGAATGGTCACTTCTATCCCCAAAGCAGAAGGCTCATCTCCAGGGGATCATTGAGTAGCAACCCTAGTGTTACTCTCGATTGAATTAGTAGCAACAGATGTATTTATCTGGGATCTTCGCTTATTCCCCAATTCAGAAGGAGAAAAGCCCACTTCATTTTGCTGGCTTCCGCGGTCTTCTTAGCTCATGCTCCAGTCAGGCAACATCTTCACCAATGCTACAACGATCTCTTCTGGGTCAGGCAGCCTCGAACTCGACATGCCAGGAGAACTGACCAATGGGGCAGAGGAGCTGTATGCACACCTGGATTTGGCAATGTCTCTTCAGCCGAAAGAGTTGCTGCTGCTTCCAGCACTCCGACTTCAACAGGTGAGTTTAGAAGCTATCATGCTTACTTTGCCTGCTCAATGGTAACCTATCAGAGATGAGGGGCTTGCAGCAGATGAGAGGGCTACAAATGCACTGACCCCTTGCACTTGATGGTTCATCTACCCACCTCGGTAGCTATACCTCAAACACTGTCCAAAGCTCAAGGCAATATGTCTGTATTAATGGATGACATCTTGCTTTTCCGAAATGCTTTACCAAACTTCCACATCTCACCTTTCCAGAAGTTACATGAGGAAAACTGCAGGACCTAGTTCTGGATGTGGCAGCAGCAGAGGGCTGTGAGTGAGCCTGGGGAACTGAGTAGAGTGGCCTAGTGGTTAGAGCAGTGTGCTGAGAACCAGGGAAAATGGGCAAATCATTTTCACCCTCTCTTTGCCTCTGGTACCAATCAGAGATGCCAACAGTGACTATTCCAAAGTGGTATTTATGGGCAGTGTGTCTGAGGTATAAATTTAGAAAGTTTTAAGTGTCAAAAAAACAAAAAATGGAAGCAGCAAAAGAAGCTATTTAGCTTTCTTTGGTGCCTCTGAAAAGATATAGATAGAGTGGAGGCAGTATTAGGGCAGTTTTCAAAGGAATTTGCTCAGATAACTACATAGTTTGCTGTGTAAATTCCACAGACTGAAACTCACCTTCACTTAGGATACACATAAGTGCATTTGTAGCAGTGGACGTCTCCTCTCTGGCACAGATTTTGAAAGGGAAACTATTTATATGACACTGCCACCCCTCTGCCCCATGGGGAAAGACAGAAAAACACACACATATGCATTTGCTGACACACACAAACACACTTTCATTCTTCAGACACACACATGTATGCACACATGCATACTCTTGCTCTTCAGATACACAAAAATGCACTCATAGGTACTCTGTCACTCTTTGGACACGCACTCGTCTGTTGCTCATGTGCTCAATCAGTCACTGTCCCCAACTCAATCAATGGAGTTTGCCTTCTCATTTGGGAGAGGCAAAGGATAAGGAAGTCATACTGGCAGTGCGGGCAGGGGGACCACTTCACCATTAGTGACTGCAACATTTGGGGGGCACCACCCCCCCAATTATGCCTATGCCTACCCCTACCCCTCACCCTTACCATCCAGTCTACCCATCATCATATAAATCATTTGTTGCGGCTTTTTTTCCTTAGCCTGTAGCTGCCTCCTTGCATTTTCCCCCTCCTCCTCCTCAAAACACTCACTGGTTACACTGGCTCTCACAAAGACCAGCTGCGTTCCATGCAGAACTTAGACCCTCTCTCTTGCACAGCCCAAGAATATCATTTGGATTACCATCACCTTTCCTATGACTAAAGCAGTCTTCCCATTGATTGATCTTACCACTGTCTGTTACTAGACAGGGCAGGCTCACAGCTCATTCAGGCGGGGGGGAGGGAGAGTTACAGATAAATTTTAAACTCTGAAAATATCTAAACGCTTTAGCCATCCTTCTGGCTTTTGGAATGCAAAAATCTGTAGAATGCTGAAAAAACCCAGACATCTGCCAATCCTAACCTCCTGAGTACATCAGATTGGGCTCCTTAAATATGTAGGCCTTGAGCACATGCTAGTTTAAGAACATAAGATATGCCATACTGGGTCAGACCAAGGTTCATCAAGCCCAGTATCCTGTTTCCAACAGTGGCCAATCTAGGTCACAAGTACCTAGCACTTTCCCCAAAAGACACAGGTTCTACTATGCTTGTATTGGGGCGAGAAGTGGTTATTCTAGGTCCCCTTTAATAATGGTTTATGGACTTTTCCTCCAGGAACTTGTCCAAACCTTTTTTAAACCCGGCTACACTAACAGCTTTTACTACATCCTCCAGTAGCAAATTCCAGAGTTTGATTACACGTTGAGTGAAAAAAGATTTTCTCTTATTAGTCTTAAATAGGTTACCTTGTAGCTTCATTGCATGTCCCCTAGTCTTTCTATATTTTGATGCCTTAATCTGACCCAGGCCACTTTAACAAGGCGGGTACCTTTAAACCAGTTAGTATTTTATAAAAGGTCTTTTATGCAGATATGTAGCGACATACTCATGGAAAACACTATATATATTTACCCCCATGGAGGCACCTTCTAATCTGCCTGTCTAGCCCCCTGTGCGGCCGATCAGAATAGGGACGCCCAGAAGTAGACCTGATTTTGATCCCACAGGGGCTAGATGTGCCCGCGGGATCAGAATCAAGTCTATGGCCTGAACGTGCAGGCCAGGTTCCGATTCTGATTGGCCTGCATACCCAGCCACATGTTTGGCTACCTCGGTCAGGCTCTTGAATGGAGCCACAGTGCCATGGCATCCCGTCACCATGGCACTGCTGCTCCATTCACGAGCCGCGAATGCCAGCCGCCGCCAATTTCCTTCTTACCTCACAGTCAGACCCTCAATCTGACTTCCCATGGCCAGGATCTGGCTGCGGGGAATTTACTTGAACCCCTATCTCTTTGATCAGGCCTGGCAGCATGATCCTCCAATGATCCTCTGCGGTAGAATGAGCCCCCCCCCCATCTATGTTCAAGGGCCCCGGACATACAGGGCCAACCTCAGAATCGGTCCTGTACGTCTGGAGTCGCGGTCCACCCATGCCCCACCCTTGCTCCACCTCAGAAACACCCCCTCCCGCCCCCGTCTAGGCCTTCCAGTAAAAACACGCTGTTTGTACAGGGAGGCATTAACTGGGGCCAGCAGGGGAGCAAATAGCGGGGATGGACTCCAAACCCCCAAAGTGTTTACACACCAATAGCTTTCTAACATCTAAAGCACTGTGAGGACTAAATGGCCCAGGGCAATAACCACAGCATAAAGATTTTTTTCAGTTCAGGCTTTTTCCCTGTCTTCGGAGGGCTTAGAATGTAAATTGCACCTAAGGCAATGAAGAGTGAATGACTTGTTCAACTTCACAAAGATCGTCAACCAAGCGGGATTTAAACACTGACTTACCCTGATTCTCAGCCCATCGCTTTAAGCACTAGGCTACTCATCCATATTAAAGAGCTTTTCACTGATTCAAATCCCAGTTAAGAGGACTATGTGAAGTGGAACACTAGTCCTGAGGTTGTAGCTAAAGCATACATAACACAGATCTTTTGCTCATTTTGTGACAAAGACAAGATGAGAGCAAGATCTCAACCGTTTCATTTACTCCTACTGCCTAAACGTTTAAGGTAAGCTTACAGTTCTCTATTTATTTACATTGAAGTTGTAACTGGCAATAAAATAAAGCATCATAAGAATTCACAGCAAGGGTCTGATAGACAGATTGAACTCTCGCTCAGTGAAGACATGTTAAAGCGTTATACATTAATTCCATTCAGCTCAGTTGTTTTGAAAACTCAAGCTAAGTTCAGATCAAGCCAAACCCCACTGCCATCACCAATATAGTGAAATGTAATGAAATTAGAGGTAAGTCTTCTAAGGCTGTAGTATTTGCTGAAAAGAGAATCACTGATGCCCAGCTGTTCCTTTTATCCTTAACCACGCAAACATCTATCAGTGGTTCCAATCAACATCAATGTGTGAAACATACAATGGAAAAAAAGAGGTTTATACTGCTAAAATGGTTGTTCATTAAAGCCCAGTCAGCTAGTCATAAAACGTAAAATGAACTCTTCATCTCTCACTTTGTATTAAAGAAGGGATGTTCTAGTGAACATAAGAACATAAAATATGTCATACTGGGTCAGACCAAGGGTCCATCAAGCCCAGTATCCTGTTTCAAACCGTGGCCAATCCAGGTCACAAGTACTTTTCAGGTTCCCAAAAGGTATACAGATTCCATGCTGCTTCTTCAGGGTGTAAGCAGTGGATTTCCCCGGTCCTCTTTAATAATGGTTTATGGACTTTTCCTCCAGAAATTTGTCCAAACCTCTTTAAATCCAGCTACATTAACAGCTTTTACTACACCCTCTGGTAATGAATTCCAGAGTTTAATTACATGTTGAGTGAAAAAATATTTTCTCTGATTAGTCTTAAATATGCTGCATTGTAACTTCATTGCGTGTCCCCTAGTCTTTCTACTTTTTGAAGGGGTAAAGAACCGATCTACATGTACCCATTCTATTCCATTCATTACTTTATAGACCTCTATCATATCTACCCTCAGCTGTCTCATTTCCAAATTGAAGAGCCCTAACCTTTTAAGACTTTCCTCGCAGGGATATCCATCCATCCCTATACCATTTTTGTTGCTCTTCTCTGTACCTTTTCTAATTCTGCTATATCCTTTTTAAGATATGGTGACCAGAATTACATACAATATTCAAGGTGCAATCGCACCATGGAGCGATACAGAGGCATTATAATATCCTTTGTTTTATTCTCCATTCCTTTCTTTATGATTCCTAGCATTCTATTTTCTTTCTTGGCCACCGGGCCACTAGGGCAGAGGATTTCAATGTATTAGTTATCCACAATGATACCTAAATCCTTTTTCTGGGTGGTGGTTCCTAATCTGGAACCTTGCATCGTCTAACCATACTTTGGGTTGTTCTGCACTAAATGCATAACTTTGCACTTGTCCACATTAAATGTTATCTGTTATTTGGACACCCAGTCTCTCAATTTATCAATTTACCAACCCCTCCTCTTGGCTCACCACTCTCTCTCTAGCCCTTCTTCCGCTTATCCTAACCATTTTCAACTCAAGCCTTTCCTCCAAGACTTTTCCTCTTCCCTGGAAGCATGCCATTAGCTGCCCACTTCTTAAGAAACCCTCCCTTGACCCTACCACCCTCACCAACTGGTGCCCCATCTCTACTCTTCCCTTCCTTTATAAGGTTCTTGAAAAAATTGTCTTTGCTCAGCTCTCCTCTCACTTAGACGCCACCCTGATCCTGCACCCCCATCAATCCAGTTTACGTCGTGTCCACAGCACAGAAACCATCATCCTCTCCCTTCTCAATGAACTTCACCGCACATGATCAGGGTAACATTTCTTTAGCTGTCGCCTTAGATCTTTCTTCTACTTTCGACTTAGTAGACCACCATACTCTTCTCCACCTCCGTTTTGCAGGTCTTTCTAGTTCTGTCATTCGCCGGTTCCACTCTTTCCTTTCCTCCCAAACTTTTTCTGTACGTACTGGCTTCTCCTCCCCCAGCATTTCCCTAACCTGTGGTGTACCCCAAAGCTCTGTTCTTGCCCCTTTTCTGTTTAATGTCTTCTTAGCCTCCTCACTCTAAACATCCAGCAACATGGCATTTCAGCCTACTACTACACAGATGACATTTTCCTTGTCCATCACACCAACCTTTCCACTCCTGATCTTTCCCCTCTGAATACCTGCCTCTCCGCCGCAGCTTCCTGGATGACCTCTAATTATCTTCATATCAACCTCACAAAGACTGTTGCCATTTGGTTCTCTCATTCCACCCACGTTCCTTCTCTCGCTCTTTCCATGGCCCAGACTCCTAACCCTTCTCTCTGTTACCTCAGCGTTACCCTTGATTCTTTCCTTTCTTTCCATGATCATCTCTCATCTGTCATTCAATGCTCGTTCTTCTCTCTCTGCCAGATCCACTCTGTTCACCCATTTCTTTCACCCCACTCACTGACTGCCCTCCTTCTGTCCCTGGTCATGACCCGCATAGATTACTGTAATATCATTCTTCCTGGACTTTCCCAATATCAACTATGCCGTCTCCAGCTTCTTCAAAATACCGCAGCACGTATTCTCACCCACTCCTCTCATTTTGAACATATTACCCCAGTATTTATCCACCTGCATTGGCTACCAATCTCCTACCGCATTCAATATGGACAGGAAGCTTGTCTGTACAGGGTTGTGTACACTGTGAGGGTACTTAATAATATTATATTACTGAAAGCCCTCAGAAAGAGTTAACACCACAGATTCAGTAACTCAGACATTCCAGGGCTTATTACTCAGCAACAACCTTGAAAGACTCTACTGAAATAGCTAGGCTGAACTTTCCTATAACAAAGAAGCTAAGTTTGTTATGAAATAGATAGTGCAGGGAGAAGCTGTCTCTTCAGTCTCGAATCAGAGATATCAAAACTGCTAGTGTTAGAATTATTGTTTAAGAAGTTATGTCTGGGAATACATGTATGTCTCCTCATGATGACCTATGCTAATAAGAACTGACCTATGACATAGAGACATTGAGATGCACATTATGAATATACGCGATGCTTGACGTAGAACAATAAGGTGAAAATTATGCTGTGTAATGGAATTTTGACCTATAAATAAAATAGCCAGAGTCTATGTTTTCAGAGTAAACAAAGTGCTGACTTTGTTTTCTCTCCCAAAGCTTTGGCTGTTTTTATAATACAAGTGTGTGCTGTGTTTTGTATTATTAACCGTGTTTGCTTCCTTCTCATTGCTTTTGGTGTGGAAATCCGTTACCCAAGAACCCAGGTGCTGTTATCGGTGAGGGGAGGTGCAGAGTACACTTTCAAATAAAAGATTCTCACACTGGTTCACCGTTCCATCCATACCAACATTCCACGTTACCTCTCAGGCCTAATTCATCTGCACACCTCTCATCGCTCCCTTCGACAGATTCATGCTAACTGCCTACTCCTCCCATCTGCCACGCATGCCCATTTCGAATCTACCAGTTCCTCTGCTTTCTTTTTCCTTGGTCCTTCCTTTGGAACTTTCTCCCACCCCACCTCCATCTCGAGCTTTCCTTCCCCCGCTTTAAGGTCCGACTGAAAACCCACCTTTTTTCTCTTGTATTTAATCTCTCCTTCCCTCCTTGATGCTACCCCTAGGCAACGCTACCTCTCTCCCTCCTGCATTTGCTGCATCTATCTCTCTTCTCTTTCCTCTCCTGTCTTAATATTGGCATTGCTTTCTTTCTTCCAGCATTGTTTGTAGTTTTTTTTATTTTTGTAAACCACCTAGACACCTCTGTATAGGTGGTATATCAAATGTTGCAATAAAGATAAAGGTCCTCTTGCAATTTTTTACAATTCTCTTGTGTTTTAATAACATTGAATAATTTTGTGTCATCTGCAAATTTAATCCCTCACTCGTTTATCCCATTTCCAAGTCATTAATAAATATGTTAAAAGAAGCAGACCTAGTACAGATCTCTGGGGTACTCCACTATT
The DNA here is from genome assembly GCA_033557465.1 of Ichthyophis bannanicus. Lineage (NCBI taxonomy): Eukaryota > Metazoa > Chordata > Amphibia > Gymnophiona > Ichthyophiidae > Ichthyophis > Ichthyophis bannanicus. The sequence continues at coordinate 137,143,582 of CM066044.1, forward strand.
TGCTTTTCTCCATTGAGAAAATTCTCCATTTAGCCCTACACTTTGTTTTCTGTCTTTCAACCTGTTCCTAATCCACAATAGTACATTGCCTCCTGTCCCATGGTGTTTTAATTTCCCCAAGAGTCTCTCATGAGGAACTTTGTCAAAGGCTTTCTGAAAATCAAGATACACAGTATCAACCAGCTCACCTTTATCTATCTGTTCATTCACATCTTCAAAAAAATATAAGAAATTGGCTAAATGCATGTTGGCTTACTGCCATTAAACTATGACTGTCTACTGTACATGCTCAGTAATTTTGTCTTTTATAATAGTTTCTACTGTTTTGCCCTGTACTGATGTCAGGCTCACTGATCTGTAGTTTTACGGATCACCCCCTGGAACCCTTTTTAAAAATTGGCATTGCATTAGCCACTCTCCAATCTTTTGGTACTACAGACGATTTTAATGATAGATTGATTATTAATGGTAGTTCAACAATCTCATATTTCAGTTCTTTCAGCACCTGAGTTGTATGCCATTCTGTCCAGGTGATTTGCTGCCCTTTATTTTATCAATTAGCTGTACTACATCTTCCTGATTTATTGAGATTTGTTTGAGTTCCTTTGATACATCACCTTTAAATATCATTTCTGGCATAGGCAAGTTTCCTACATCTTCTTCGTTAAAGACTGAAGCAAAAAATTCATTCATATTTCTCTCCGCCATGGCCCTGTCCTCTCTCAGTGCACCTTTACCCCTCCATCATCTAATGGTCAAACTGACTCCCTCACAGGTGTTTTGCACATAAATCGATGCAATTTGAGTATGTATTTGACAGCTGCAATCTGTATCCCCATTCTATTTGGCCAATTGAGCAAGATTGTTAAGAGTGAGATTCTGCAAGTATGATGTAAATGTTTCAAATGGGATGAAGAACTTCTTGCTATCATCTTGTCCCATTGTCAAACTCTAAAAAATATAAATCATAACAGGGAATTGTCAGGCTAGAAGTCTTGAGAGAAATCTTTGATGAATGTATATGCAGTTAGGTGTGCAAAGACACATTTTGTGCCTTACAGGTGTATTAACTCTGATAAACTTAGATTCCATCAGTCTCATTCTTCGGGGAATGGTCTTACAAATGGAAAATGAGAATTTTTCCTTCTCACTTTGAGGTTTCAAGTACTATGATCACTTTTTAATGGCTGAGAAATGAAAATGATAATTTAAAGATAAATGAAATAGGGACTGAGGGCTGGTCATCTCAATGTTGCTTTGCAGACAATGATGTCAGATAGGAGGAGAAAACTTAACAAAATCCTGGTAATGGATGATTATAGAGGCCTGATAAGGAATTAAAATGGTAGGCGGTACTTAAAGGATTGCTCCCTATACTTCTGTCAGTGATAGGAAAGAATATGTTTTACAATGAAGCAATAAGAACTAGAGAACATAAGGTATGCCATACTGGATCAGACCAAGGTCCATCAAGCCCAGTATCCTGTTTCCAACAGTGGCCAATCTAGGTCACGAGTACCTAGCAGTTTCTCCCAAAGACATAGGTTCCAGAATGATTGTATTGAGGCAAGCAGTGGATTTCCCGGGTCCCCTTTAATAATGGCTTATGGACCTTTCTAATGTCTCTCTAGTTCTATTGCATTCTCAATGGATCAGTTTCCATCAATGCAAAGGACATAGTAGGAATTCCACCTAAAATGGAGTCAAAATATATAAAACAAACAAGGCAGCAAAATGCAGGAAATGTCAGGAGGGGGATAAGATAAACATGCAAATACCTGAAATATATAAATAATCATTTAAGAGAAACGGGTTTCCATGGAAAGGAAGTTTTATGAGGTCATAATCTCAGGTACAAAGGCAGCAAGTAAGATAAGTAATGTTATGAAATATTTCTTCACAGAAAGGGTGGTGGATCCATGAAGAAGACTCCCAGCTGATGCAGAGGACCAAAAACAGTAACAGAATTCAAGAAAACCTGGGACAAGTGCAGATGATTTTTAGTTGTAAAGAAGTGAAGGGAAGCCCAGAGAACAAGTTTGGTCAATGATACTGGAACAGAAAAATGGCCCACAGTTTACTACCAAGACTGAAAAAAGACTATCCGCAAAATGTGGAATGGCTCATTTCTAATTTCAAGTTTATCAACTCAAAGAAGTTGAAATATTCTCAGAAGTGTGTAGCACTATCATATAGCACTAGGCATCCTAATATAATGGAATGCATAATGCTACGTTTTAGTAAGTCATTTTCTCTGAGTATTTAAGAAATGCTTATGAGCACCATCACTTGGTTGAATGGAAAGCTTTATGGATCATTTCATGGGGATTCTGTAAGAGCAGAGACCTCACTGATAGCTTCTGTAAGAAACTGGTGCACTGCCAGGAGAGTCTGAAACCTTCTCTCTGCACACCTACACTCCAAATCATGAAAGGAGTCGTTTACTAACATCTGGTGAGCACTATTTGTAAATGACCCCCAAAAAGTTACTTTTAGGGGCCCTTTAACTAAAGTGCATTAGGCTTTTTCACTTAATGTGTGTTTAGCGTGAAAACTATTATGAGTTAAGTGCAAAGCCTCCACAGTAACTGTTGTGGGTGTGATCGGCACAGCTGCATCCACACTAACTGTAACATTGACAGCGCACAATATGTCCCCCTTCAATAAATGGCAGGTGCTTAGCATGCTCACTCTCTGTTTCATTAACCCGCCCATTCAGCAATCTAATGCATGACTGGCAGCGTGAAAATCAGCATGCGTTAACTGTCATACCCTCATGGTATCTGTTCTGTGGGCCCAAGTGTGCAGTTAACGCACACCAAACCATGTATTAACTGTACAGTGCACTTTAATAACAGAGTCCCTTAATTGATTGATTTTCTCATTAACAGAACACTCAAGCATAAAGCAATATAAGTCATTACACTGTGATAATATGAGAAACCGATCAATGGGATTTTCCATGCAGAGCGTGTATGCTTCAAGCCAAGACAAAGTTATTCTTTACAAAACACGGTAAAGAACTTGTTCAAGTGTTGTTCATCTAAATGAACTTATACCCCTAGTGATACTGCCACATTCATTATGATGCACAAAGAGCAATGGATAGTTGTATTACTTGATGCTGCCAAAGCCAGCTCTATTTCTCCTGCCATTAATTAGAGAAGGGAAAGTGTTCAGTCCCTCACTCAGATCCTCTGCCCTTCTGCATGCTATCTTTCTCACTTAAGGGAACTTCACCTCATATAACCTGAAAAGTTTCCCTAGGATGCAGAGTTTCCTGAGCAGTGTGGTAGCAAATCCTTGTAAATTAAATATGAGAACTGTTAATCTAAATCATGAAAAAAATCTAAGAGATACGCAGAGCACATTAGGGATCAGGCAGTAAGGTCCCTGACATACTAGTATGTAGAAAATCTCTCACTTTGGACAATATTTTTTACTTATTGTAATATGATGCACTTTAAAAAAAATTCTGCAATTTACAAACTGCAATTTGCATTTTATTTGGGGCATTAAGATTTATTGGTAATGGATACTGCCTGTAAGGCAAAATGAAATCTAACAAGATACTTAAGTAAATTGAACCAACAAAAGTTAAAATAAATTGTACAGATAAAAAACATATAGTGGTGAAGAGACTTCTGGATCTCTGCTGACCAAAACTTTTAAAACATTTGCAAGCAATAGCCAAGACAAGACCCCATTGCTGTGAGAAGTCAGAGAGGCACAGAGAGAGAGGAAAGTTAGAATTCTGCAAGCTCCTTGAGTGCCAGTTGTAAATATTGTTCCTACGTTGAACAAATCAGTGGTGGCCTCTCCTGAAAATGGTTAAAGCTGTTGAAAGGAAGCTTCTCCTGGGGAAAGAACTGTAGATGTTTTGTGGCATGCTATTTCCTACATAAAAGGGCCGTTTTGGACAGGCTAGGCTGAAAACTCAAATTTTAAGCTCACATTTGGAAGCTCAAGAAATAAAGTGACTAATGTTGAGAGTGAACTTACTGGAGTGGAGTCTCCGAGACTGATTTAGTGAAGTGCTCAACTTAGCATGGCTATATGCACTGCTCATTTAAATCCAATGATAATGAAGGCATCAGTTATTAAACAGACAAGCTTATAGCTTTGTATCCTGCAGACACCTGGTTGAATCTGTGCTCCACAGCTTCTCATACAAACAGATAAGCTTATAGCTTTGTATCTTTTGATAATCTTGCAGCTTGGTATCTCTTACCTATTTTCTAACCTATCCTGTTGATTGTGTAGCTGATATAATATTTAATTGGATTTACCTATCCTAGTGGTTTGTGTAGCTAAGTTAACTGCTGGTTTTACATTCACTTCTGAGAATAATCTGCTTGCATTCCTTGGGTAGCCCTCCAATCGGAAATCTAAAGGTGCCCTCAGTTCAGGTAAGGCCTGCTGGCCAAGGACACTTAGGTTCCCACCCACCCCCGGGCTGCATTGCTTATATAGCGGTCATATACGTTGACATCTATCCTCTTAATTCGACCACACATGTCTTGTATTCAGTGCAATAATTGTGGTGCTTTCATTCTGAGACGAATCATCTGGAACCTAAGAGCTTGCCCTATATTCCTCAAGTTGGCAGCCATACAAAATGAATTGACTCTATTAAGGGAAGAAGTAGCTGCAATGAAACGTACCTCTTCTAGGATACAAACCAAACAAAGTCCCCCGCCACTCCCACAGAGACTCAAACATCCCAGGAAGAAATGGATCACAGTGGGCTCTGGTAGACTACGTCCAGTAACGCAGAAACACCCTGCACATCAAGAGATGTCACTGCATAGTGCCTTCTCTGCTTTGGTAAATGAGGATGCCCAAGCCAGGGAAGCTCAAGGGCCTTTAAATAAGATAGTCAATGCCCAATCTCCTGATAAAGCACCAATTATGAAGAGAGACTCAAGGAACAGAAAACTACTACTACTTGGTGATTCCATCATCAGAGACACCAACTTGGAAACACAGTTCAAAGGAGGGAAGTTAGTCAAATACCTCTCAGGCTCCTCATCTAGCAAGAATACAAACCAAATTGTTGATGTACTTAGCGCTGAAAGTGACCACTCCAAAATTGATGTTATCATCCACATGGGTACAAATGACCTGGCTAGAAATAGTGCCACTACAGTTCAAAGGGACTTTCAAACTCTGGGGGAGAAACTAAAGCCCATTGTTAACACTGTAGCATTCTCAGAAGTTCTACCTGTTCTAGGTAAGGGGGCAGAAAGGCTAAATCACATAAACAACTTTAACACATGGCTCCAAACCCGGTGCAAAGAGGAAGGATTCAGATTTATAGGCGACTGGGGAAACAGATAGACCAACAAGAGACTATACTGCGCTGATAGACTACATCTCTCTGGCGCAGGGAGAAGAATCCTAAGTGAAAAATTCAGCCAGTATGTGGATACGCATTTAAACTAGAAAAAGGGGGTGACAGATGGGGAAGGTCAAGTTCTGGATGTCACTCCCTGCAAAAGCAGAACAACATCAGAAACAGACACTTTTAAACCACACATCAAAAACAAGTGGTAAGAAGTAGACAGAACAAAATCAATGCAAAACACACGCAAGCCAGTTAAATGCTGGAAAGCAATGAGCACATATGCTTGAAGCTTTTCCAATAAAGTTCCAGACCTGGAAGCCCTAATGGTGGAAACGGACTTGGACATTGTGTCCATCACAGAAACATGGTTTTATGGATCGCATGAATGGGATATAGCCATAGCTGGCTATAATCTATTCAGAAGAGACAGAGAAAATGGAAGAGGAGGAGTAGCCTTGTATGTCAAAAGCAATATTAAAGCTACTGAAATGCAGGGGGCATGGGGAAAAGAAGAAGCGCTCTGGGTTGTGTTGGAAAGAGGAGATGGCACTGTCATCCATACTGCTGTAGTCTACAGACCTCCGACTCAAATCGAAGAGCTAGTTAACGAATTGATTATAGACATTGTCAAAATAGCCACAAAGGGGAAAGCGATCATATTGGGTGACTTTAATCTACCCGATGTGGATTGGATTACTCCTTCTGCAAATCTGGAAAGAAGCAAAAAAATTGTGGATGCTCTCCAAGATGCGTTATTTAGACAAATGGTGATGGAACCAACAAGGGAAAGCTCAATGCTGGATTTAGTGCTCACCAATGGTGATAGCGTGTCAAATGTCTGGGTGGGTGCACCTGTGAGCAGCAGCGATCATCACACGGTGTGGTCTGAGATAAAAACCAAGGTGCAGTCCAACTATAGCAAGTTCAAAGTCCTAAACTTCAAAAACACCGACTTCAATCTTTATCTTTATCTTTATTAAAATACTTGATATACTGCCCAGGCCGAGGCATCAGGGCGGTGTACAATCATAAAATTAACGACTGCTAAGAAAAAGAAAGGAATGCCATAAAATAATAGAACAGAGGGAGAAATAGTAAAACCATAAAATAATAGGATAAATAAAAACAAATAGCAGACAGCCAAGGTGCAGGAGGGGTAAAGGGGATGAGGGAAGGAGGAGGGGAGGGACGTAAGGGAAAAGGGGAAGGGGAGGCGCAACTAGGGAGAGGAAACACCATCAACAGGGGGGGACAGATCAAAAGCCTGACAGAAAAAGTGTGTCTTAAGAAGGACCTTGAAACGGGTATAGGATGATTCAGTGTGAAGTGGGAGGGGAAGAGAGTTCCAGAGGGCAGGGGCTAAGAAAAAGAAAGCAGAGTGACGAGTAGATTCAAGGCGAGCCTGAGTAGGTGACGGCAGGAAAAGACAATTACCGTGAGATGAACGAAGGAAACGGGGAGAGGGCTGGTGGCGAATGATGTCGGCTAGGTACTGGGGGGTATCAGAGTGAAGAGCTTTGTGAGCAAGGATAAGCAACTTGAACATGAACCGGAACTTAACGGGGAGCCAGTGTAAAGATAAGAAACATGGCCATGTACCTAAAGGAAGAGTTGACAAAGTGGAAGGAGATAAGGGAAGTGGAATTGCAATGGGCTAAACTAAAGGTGGCAATAAAAGGGGCAACAGATAAATATGTAAGAAAAGTAAATAAAAACAAAAGGAGAAGGAAACCTATTTGGTTTTCCAAAGAAGTGGCTGCTCAAATAAAGGCAAAAAACACAGTTTTCGCAAAATTCAAAAGCTTGCAAACAGAGGAACATAGAAATGAATACAGGATCAAACTCAAAGAGACAAAAAGAGAAATAAGGATAGCAAAATCAAAGGCAGAGGAAAAGATGGCTAAAGATGTGAAGTGTGGCGACAAAACTTTTTTCAGGTATATTTGGGAAAGGAAGAAGATCAGACGTGGAATAGCAGGATTCAGAAGTGCTGGGAATGGACTCGTGGAAAGGGACATTGAAAAAGCGAAATTGCTAAACAAATACTTCTGCTCTGTCTTTACTAAAGAAAATCCTGGAGAAAGACCAACTGTGACTCCCAAATATAAAATGAAGAAGATACCACAGCATTCACAGAAGATCATGTGTTTAGAACAACTTGCGAAACTGAAAGTGGACAAGGCCATGGGACCGGATGGGATACATCCCAGGATACTGAAAGAGCTCAGAGAGGTTCTTGCAGGACCGTTAAAGGATGTTTTCAACAGTTCCTTGGAAACAGGAGTAGTTCCTCAGGACTGGAGAATGGCTGATGTCGTACCTCTACACAAAAGTGGTGACAGGGAAGAAGTGTCAAATTACAGGCCTGTGAGCCTTACCTCGGTGGCGGGAAAAGTAATGTAGGCCCTTCTGAAGGAGCAAATAGTGAACGTTCTCAAAACCAACAGGTTGCAAGATCCGAGGCAACATGGTTTTACCGAAGGACGATCTTGCCAAACAAATCTGATTGAGTTCTTTGACTGGGTGACCAGAGAACTAGATCAGGGGCATGCGATGGATGTCATCTACCTCGATTTCAGCAAAGCCTTTGATACTGTTCCTCATAAGAGGCTTATCAATAAACTTAGTAGTTTGGGGATGGGTCCCAAGGTGGTAAACTGGATCAGAAATTGGTTGACTGATAGACGACAGAAGGTGATGGTAAATGGAGCTCACTCAGAGGAAGGGAAGGTGATTAGCGGGGTGCCCCAGGGTTCGGTCCTGGGCCCGGCATTGTTCAATGTATTTGTGAGTGATACTGCTGAAAGACTGAATGGAAAGGTCTGTCTTTTTGCAGATAACACGAAAATTTGCAACAGAGTGGATTCCCCCGAGGGAGTCCTTAACATGAGAAAAGATCTACAAAAGCTGGAAGAATGGTCAAATGCTTGGCAATTAAGATTTAATGCAAAGAAGTGCAGAGTCATGCACTTAGGTAGCAGAAACCCAAGAGAAATGTACACGATAGGGGGCGAGAGGTTGGTGTGCACGGATCAGGAGAAAGATCTTGGTGTGATTATTTCTGTAGATCTCAAGGTGGCAAAACAGTGCGACAAGGCGGTGGCAAAAGCCAGGAGGATGTTGGGCTGCATACAAAGAGGAATTACCAGCAGAAAGAAAGAGGTTCTAATACCACTATATAAGTCACTGGTGAGGCCTCACTTGGAATACTGTGTTCAGTTTTGGAGACCGTATCTTGCAAAGGATGTAAAAAGAATGGAATCTGTTCAGAGGAAGGCGACCAAAATGATTTGGAGCCTGCGTCAGAAGCCTTATGAGAAGAGATTTGAAGACCTAAATATGTACACTTTAGAGGACAGGAGGGATAGGGGAGATATGATTCAGACCTTTAAATACTTAAGAAGAAATAATGAACAAACAAACCTCTTCCAAAGACGGGGAAGCTGTAAAATGAGAGGGCATAACATGAAGCTGCAAGGTGGAAAATTGAAAGGCAATATCAGGAAATACTTTTTCACTGAGAGGGGTGGTGGATGCTTGGAATGCCCTCCCGATGGAGGTGGTGGGGGCAAATACGGTGACAGAATTCAAAATGGCATGGGACAGACACAATGGATCCATTTATAGCAACAGAATAACATCAAAATAAACTGAACCATCTAACTTCTCAACAAATAGGGGTGTCCTGCATGGAGCGGTGAGTTCACCCCTAAACAAAGACATGGGGAGGGGTGGCCCGAGGGGCAGCCTGCACAGAGTGGCACCTACTCCTGCCATCTTACTGGGCAGACTAGATGAACCATACTGGTCTTTATCTGCCATCATTTACTATGTTACTATGTTAAGAATTGCGCACATGACCCAAAGACTTAATGTCTGGTTTTGTATGGCTATAGATTTGAAGGCACATTTTAGAAAGGCCATTTATGTGGTTGCAAGGATATCCAAGTGAAAATGTCTGCAAATCTATGTTAATCTTAGAAGAGAGGATGAGCACATGTAAATCTGATGTAAAGTCAACATATCTCCATCTCACCATGGACATGTGTTTTAAATCGAAGAAGAGTGTGCAGGAATTTACGGGGATGAACATCCATATGCAGTGGGAGACACTTTTTAACAAACATGCCTATGGTAAAAACTGGTATGGGAACCCTGGCAACTAACACATATAAATGCCAGCATTTCAGAACATTACTAAACTAAATAACAAAGAGGAGACTTCTAAACCCAAAATTACAACCTCACAAACCAAAACAAAAAAAAATCAGGCATTCTGTATAGTCGACTCGAGCTTCGCCCACTCTTTAATCGGGCTGCATCAGGAAATGCCATGCGGTAATGAAAGCAGACTATACAGTTTTATGCGGTTTGGTGGCATTCCTAAGAGTCCGAAGTTATTTGGTATTTCGTCATAAGTTAAGTGTTGGAAGAGGTTTTTTCAATTCATTTAAATGCAATTAAAAATTGTAAAAAGTGCTTACCACACCATTGAAGCCAATGAATGAAGTTTTTAGGGGATTTACTAACGTGCCTTTTCCAGTGGCTTGCATCACCATGAGTACAGCTGTTAGCCCTGAACTGAAGTTCTTACACAGTGATATCCCACTTCTAACTTTGAGAGTAGCGGTTTCTCTCAGACTCTTTAGAAGTGCTAGAATGCCTGATTGTTTTGGTTTGTGAGGTTTGCAATTTTGGGGTTTAGAGGCCTCCTCTTTGATATTTAGTTTAGTAGTGTGTTTGGTCAAAGAGGGTATGGGGGTTTATTTATTTTCCTAGTAGGCATGTAAATATCAGCACTTACATGTGGATCCTGGCCTTTTAGTAAACTCAGACATGTTGCCACACTTAACTGATCACAAAGGACTTGCTGTTTACCTCATTTTAATTTGGAGGGGGGAAATAAACATTGGGGGATTAAGGGGGATAATCCCCTTAATCTCTCCTATAAAGGGCTGGTCAAAAGAAGCACTTTTCAAAAACCTATTCATGCCAGAGGAGCAGGTGTGAAGCCAAATGCAGACAATTTCCATCTTCCACGTGCATCTCCTCTATAAAATGGAGGACAGCTGTAGCTTTTTAGTCCTCCCAGAGCAGACACGTGTAAATCGCAGTCTTTTTAAAATCACATTTTATATATGGATGAAGTTTGCACATTTTTCTTCTACGACATCCACATGTAAAATGCAAATAAGGCTTCTAAAATAACCCCCTTAACAGGCAGTCTGAAGTTAAGCAAAAGTTCGTTTTTCTGTGATGAGCATTAATGAAGACTTAGGGGCTTGTTTACAAAGCCGCGGTAGCGGTTTGCGATCGTAATCGGAGCCGCGGCCCCATTGATTTCAATGGGGCCGCGGCTGCGATCGCGATCGCGAACCACTACCGCGGCTTTGTAAACAAGCCCCTTAGTGCCAGTTTCTTTTCTTGTGTCAGCATGAACTACTCACAGCATTTTCTTGTTTTACTGAAGGAGATGTATTGACGATTTTTTTTTTAAACTGCAGGGGGAATGAGGAGCTGAAGCGATTGCATTACCAAATGCAGGCTTAAGGGAGAGTTTTAGATGATACCATGCTAATAATACCCAGTAAAAAAACGTGGAAAGCAAATGAAGGACGTGTGAAAATTGAAACCTTTATTGCTTAATTCCACTTCAGCCACTGGCCCGATACTGGCCGTGTTTCGTAACAACCTTCCTCAGGGGCAAAATTGGCTAAAATACATAAAATAAACATTTAAAACACTGTAAACAAATTATTCAAAGGAACTATTAAAAACTAGAGAAACAGAGAATGAGCCAAAACATATAAATAAAACATGCCAATGTTGAAACATAAACATAAATTTAGTACAACCAATATAGGAGCAAAACAAAATGGACATAAGTAAAAAAGAATACCATTAAGATAGTTATTTGAATGTAAAACAAAATAAAGTGATTCAAAAACATCACCTTAACACAATTAAATAAAACATACAATTAAATATATAAAAAAATAAAAAATCAGTTAGTTTTTACAAATGAATTAAAAATATAAACCATTATAAAACTATAAATTGTGAAATAATAATATAATAAATTATAACTTCACATATGAATAAATAAATGTGTAAATATACAACAAAATAATCAGAAGATTAAAGAAAAAGATTTTCTGATTGTAGATTTTCCCATCACACCTACTATCTACATAATTCCCAAAATTCATAAATCTATGCACAACCCTCCAGGAAGACCTATAGTGTCTGCTGTGGGGTCACTTCTCGAACCTATCTCTCAGTTTTTGGACATTTTACTTAGACCCTTCGTGGAAGAAATGTGGTCATACGTTTGTGACTCTGCTCACGTTATTCACATTCTTGCATCTATTAAAGATCTTGGAACAGATGTCATTTTGGTGACACTTGATGTAGAGTCCTTATATACCAATTCTTTAATAGATGCAAGAATGTGAATAACGTGAGCAGAGTCACGAACGTATGACCACATTTCTTCCACGAAGGGTCTAAGTAAAATGTCCAAAAACTGAGAGATAGGTTCGAGAAGTGACCCCACAGCAGACACTATAGGTCTTCCTGGAGGGTTGTGCTTAGATTTATGAATTTTGGGAATTATGTAGATAGTAGGTGTGATGGGAAAATCTACAATCAGAAAATCTTTTTCTTTAATCTTCTGATTATTTTGTTATATATTTACACATTTATTTATTCATATGTGAAGTTATAATTTATTATATTATTATTTCACAATTTATAGTTTTATAATGGTTTATATTTTTAATTCATTTGTAAAAACTAACTGATTTTTTATTTTTTTATATATTTATTTGTGTATGTGTTATTTAATTGTGTTAAGGTGATGTTTTTGAATCACTTTATTTTGTTTTACATTCAAATAACTATCTTAATGGTATTCTTTTTACTTATGTCCATTTTGTTTTGCTCCTATATTGGTTGTACTAAATTTATGTTTATGTTTCAACATTGGCATGTTTTATTTATATGTTTTGGCTCACTCTCTGTTTCTCTAGTTTTTAATAGTTCCTTTGAATGATTTGTTTACAGTGTTTTAAATGTTTATTTTATGTATTTTAGCCAATTTTGCCCCTGAGGAAGGTTGTTACGAAACACGGCCAGTGTCGGGCCAGTGGCTGAAGTGGAATTAAGCAATTAAGGTTTCAATTTTCACACGTCCTTCGTTTGCTTTCCACGTTTTTTTAGTGGGTGTTCGTTGCACGTGGAATCGTGCTTGGTTTGTTGATCCACCATGCTAATAATATACATTTTGCATTTCATACATACAAATCTAAAATGGCATTTTAGGAAGCACATCCAAGTCAAATCCAGGACGTGCAGAAAACCGCCAGGGACATCTATGTCTCTGGATGATTTTTGTAACACAGACGTCCTCAACATGGACGCCCACGCCATTGGCCACATAGATGTCCCCCTTAAGAAAGCATGGGGTGGGGACATCCATCTCATGCATGCTAGAATAAGGAGATGTGGCATAGCTAATGGAAACATTCCCCATCAGTGTTCATTGTTATATTGTATGATAAAAGGGGGTATTAGTGTAGTTCCTTCTCCACACCTTCCGGACAATTGCTGGACAAAACAATCATTTTTCAGATGCCTGTTCGTGGCTGGTGCAAGTATAATCTTAGACACGATGCCAGACATACAGGATGCTTCAGAGATCAGGTTGGGACTAACAAGTTCTTGGGAATGCCCCGGCCGTACCTCCGTCATGCCCCCATTAAGACTTGGACATCCTCATGCTGGGGATAGCCACACACCTGGCTTCTAAAATGGCTTTGGAGACATCTCTGTGCTTTGGACGTCTCCATGACCATTTCCAGATGTCCAAAATATGAATAGGGTTTCTGATTTTAAAAAAACCTAATATATGTGCATGCAACATTCTTCCACGTGCTGATATAATCTCTGCACAAAATATTGATTCTGCTGCTAATGCATGCAAGTGCATGTTTCCATGGTGATAGCATGCTCTCCTTTATTTGCATACATTTTTTGCATGCATGTTATTTGCATATTTATTTATTTATTTATTTAACATGTTTTATATCCCGCCTTATCCTTCAATCAAAGCGGCCACAGTACAATACAATACATTACAATACATGACACATGTACAACAGAGATTACATTACAAGTTTTGTATCCCACCTTTTCCTTAAATCAAAGCGGTTAATACAGCACAAGTTACACAAAAAGGTAGGGAAACAAGCAGGAGATTGTCAGAACATAGACACATACATAGGGAAATACAATACATACCTTACATTATAATTGACTACACAAAGCAAAACAACAAACAGAACCAACATAAATCAGCCATGATACCCCACGGACCTACGCCTAAGGGCCGCGCCAAAGGGCCCTTTGGCGTGGTCCTTAGGCACGGGCCCGCAAGGCGCGGGCGCGCCGTTGTAATGGCGTCTTTTAAATCCGTTGCTGCCCCGATGTGATTGGCAGATGAAGGGAGAGCTCCTGCTCACAGCCCCGATACCGGTCTGAGTGGGGAGAAGTGGGCTAGATCGCCGTTGTAATGGCGGCTTTTAAATCCGTTGCTGCCCCGATGTGATTGGCAGATGAAGGGAGAGCTCCTGCTCACAGCCCCGATACCGGTCTGAGTGGGGAGAAGTGGGCTAGATCGCCGTTGTAATGGCGGCTTTTAAATCCGTTGCTGCCCCGATGTGATTGGCAGATGAAGGGAGAGCTCCTGCTCACAGCCCCGATACCGGTCTGAGTGGGGAGAAGTGGGCTAGATCGCCGTTGTAATGGCGGCTTTTAAATCCGTTGCTGCCCCGATGTGATTGGCAGATGAAGGGAGAGCTCCTGCTCACAGCCCCGATACCGGTCTGAGTGGGGAGAAGTGGGCTAGATCGCCGTTGTAATGGCGGCTTTTAAATCCGTTGCTGCCCCGATGTGATTGGCAGATGAAGGGAGAGCTCCTGCTCACAGCCCCGATACCGGTCTGAGTGGGGAGAAGTGGGCTAGATCGCCGTTGTAATGGCGGCTTTTAAATCCGTTGCTGCATCATGTGTGTAAATTTTTATGTGTGCACATGGCTCTAATGCTCAGCTTCTTATACTGGCCTCTCACTGTGACTCACTGAGGAAGAACATCATATCCTTTCATCACAATTTAGAATATACAGATAATAAACTTAAAAACCTTAAAATGCTAAACTTTCCAAAGCCTGACTGTACATCTGCTCATGATCTTTTCCGATGTTATCAGGCTTGGATTTAAGCATCGTCAATATAGGTAATTGTCTTCAGTGGCAAATTTTGATAGGCGCCAGAGCATTCTATGTCTCCATCCTGGCCTGCTCCCTATCTACCCACACTGGAAGCAGCAGCAGTGACATCCCAAAGATGCCAACTCTCACTCCTTGAGAGTATGTCATACTCATTTGAAGGCTCACTCTCACACTCATTGAGCCCCTTCTCTCCACCATAAGAGCCTCAGTGTCAATACACTGATAGATATCACTGTTTTCATGAGAGATAAGCCTAAGAGAAGAAAGAAATCCCTTTTCCCTTAACTTACATGTGCTGTGAAGCTTATGCACATATTTTTAGCAACTGAGTGGATAGCAATTTTCAACACAGAGGATTTGCCCATATTGCCTCAGCTATGGAGGTCATTCTGCCATGCGAATAGCAAGGATATACATCCAGGTTGGATGTGAAACCCCCGCTATTCACTAGGACCGTATTCAGCATCGACTGTTCCCCGCATGCAGAAAGCCATTGTGCGGGGAGTGCTGGATGGGGGTGGGAGGGGCAGGCTGGAGTCAGAAAGTGGGCGGAGTTGGGGCAGGCCGCAGCACCTGAACATACAAGGCCTATTCTGGTAGGGCACTGTACGTCTGGCATGACAGATGTCCGACTTATTCCACCTAGGAGGTGAATAAGATTCAGGCGAGGCTGCAAGCAGCCAGGCTGCCCCCACAAACACACACAGCGCATGCAGGTGGGTCCCCACTGCCCAATCCCAGCCCTGGCAGACCCCACCAAGGGTCGGCAGTGGGGAAAGAAGATGTGTTTCGCTGTCAGGCCTTACTTGCTTCTGCTGGGCATCCTGGTGCCATGGTGACGTGACACCTTGGCACCGGCACACCAGCAGGAGCACTGAGTGGTGGGGACGGGCAGCCTACTGTATGTCTCATAGTAACATAGTAACATAGTTAATGACGGCAGATAAAGACCAGCATGGTCCATCCAGTCTGACCAGCAAAAAAAAATTGAAAGATACGGCAAGAGTAGGTGCACCTGTCGCTCTGTGCAAGCCACCCCTCCCCATGTCTTTGTTTAGGGGTGGACCCACCCAGTAGACACCACTCAGTAGCTCCTGCGGTTGCAGAATCAAGTACAACTTGTGCCCCATCCATATTATAGACATCTGGACGGCCCGAATGTGCACTGTATGGAATCGGCCTCATTTTATGTTGCTTTATTCATGGCAAAGCAACATTGCATTTAAATCTTTCTAGATTTATATTCTGGAAGCACCATTTGAAAAAAATCTCACTCTTTAGACCAATCTCATTCTCACTCATTGGGATGATTCACCCTTGACACCTCTGACATCCTTGAAATGAAAGAGGCACAGGGCCTGCCTGCCTTTCTGCTCTGACAGGCCCTACAATGTTCTACCTATTGCATGGGTTTCCATGGTAATGTGAAACCCGTGCAGGGGGAGGAAGCAGGGCACTGCAGGTTCTGTCAGAGCACAAAAACAGGCAGACCCCGCACTCCCTCTACCTTAAGAATGTCATTGTTTCTGCAGCTAGGACAGGAAAATGAAGGGGAGATCAAGAGGGTATGGATTAGTGACAACCAAAGCAAAGGAAATCCTCCCTAACCCACCTCTTGCCTGTGTATACCATAAAGAGTAAATCTGGCCCTGGATGTATTCTTATGGAAGCATTACAAATTCCTGAGGCCTTTCTTCCATCCAAAGCCAGGGCATATTGTGTGCCTGACTCCAGAAAGTAAAGGCCACTTGGATTAGGGGAAGATTGGAACTGAGCAATAGCCTGGACTGGTCTGGCGAGACTCAACAAAAAAATTATCAGGTAAGCAGAATTCAACCTTTCTGACAAGGTAGAGATAAGCTATATGTAACTGTGCTGTTAAAGTATGAATGCATGCTTCCTATTTTGAAATGATTTAGTAAGCTTATGATGTATTTGTCAACAGTTTTCTCCAGGGCAAAAATTAATTGTATAATTCTCAGTGAAAACATTCACATGGTGCTTCTAATAAATCAGCATATTGATAAAATCCCTGCCAGATCAATTCTCCAAGTGGCCTCACATATATGCTGAAAAAAAGTAAACCACTAGTGAACCCCCATAGGGCTGAACAGACATATTATAACGGGAATGTTTGGTTATTATACAGAAAGCGATTTAAAGAAAAAGTCCATGCTCAAGATTAAGAGAGGCTTACTATCCAGCCATGAAAAGTACCCCTTTGACCGGACAGTAAACATTAGGCAGGTATTTGATGAGCTAGATTACAGTAAAGAGTACTAATTAGTATTGCTGAGAGAGTTAATTATATTAAGGGATATGCAAAGCCCTCCGTTTCCCCACAATGAGGGGCTTCCCTGCATTCCGGCTGTACTGCTGTTGCCAGCAGGGGGCCTTCCTCAGTTTGACATAGCCATCCTGAATTCTGAGCATGGAGGTCACCCTTAAAACCTCTCTCTGGTTTTTCATTACTTTCTATCTATGATGAGCCTAGCAATTTGCACAGCTGGAAACAGTGTAGAGAAAATAATCAGCAAGAGACAAGGACAGCTGAGTAAAGAAAATCCTGGAGAGAACAGAGGAGAGATAAAAAGTGAGAGGGGCAGAGAACAAAAGGTAGTGGGAACTGTAGTCCAAAGGAGACATGACTTAAATTAATTTGGGAGAAAGAAATAACAGAGGACGAGGGAGGCTGCCAAGTCAGTCTGATCAAGGACTTATTTAGGGATAGAAAGGTCTCTCTTTGAGTGTAAACACGTCAATGTTGGTCAATTCTTGAACGTTGGACCTCTTGTCAAAAATAATACTTGTACGTTCAGTATAACATATGGGAAAATAATCCCTTAAATTACTACTCCTCTCTTCTTTTGTTTTCAACAAGTAAATATCTCATATCATTAAGAGCTACCTGGAGGTCTCAGATTAGCACCAATTCCTAAGACGAGACCGTCATTAATGGAAGAAGTATGCTAAAAACACATCACCGACCTCCACGGTAGCAAACTGTAGCTCGTAAGGTTAGCAAGAGTGATCCTACGGTGTAACTCAAAAATTAATACAAATGATCAACTTCCTCAATGCTAATCCTCACAGCAATTCTCTTGAATCATCATAAAAAGATCCCGACGCTTCCCCCCAGCGCCTTCGTAGCGTTTCACCTATTAGGGTTCTTCAGGGGATCTATAATAGATCCTGTGAACAAACAAATGAAAACAGAGAATTATTCCCAATTCCACTCTATCAAAAGTCTCTACAAAAATCCATACTAAGTAGCAGGCCAAAAATGTGGAAATACTCACTAAGAAAGCTGCCCACGTCTAAAGTTGAATCTCTTCACTTTAACTTCCTTCACAAGCAGTTATCATCGCCAATGCAAAAAGACACCGCGCATGCGGCCTACTGCCAGTGGAGCTGTATTTAAAGACGGGACATGAACTAACTTAGTTAGCTCCTCCCCATGAACATCAGTGCAAGTGTAGAAAATAGGCTTAAAGGGCAATACACTGAAAATCTGTAGAAGGTTCTACTTCCATTCAACCCTGTTTGCTCCTAAAACTCCTTCCACATGAAACAAATCACATACATGCTGACCATTCTATCATTGCATTTAAACCATTAGGTATGACTGTGTCCAGTTTGTGAATCCATCGCTGTTCCCTTAAAATCAACACCTGATCGTGAGTTCTACCCCCATTACCGCAATCAACTCTGTCAATGCAAAAGCATGACAGTTGTTCAAAACTGTGTCCCTTATCTAAACAGTGTTGGACCATAGGGGCAGACACTGTTCGACACCACAACTTGCTCCGATGTTCCCGCATTCGTACCCGAAAGGGACGTAACGTCTTACCTATATACAAGAGGCCGCACGGGCACTGAACTGCATAAACCACCCCCGTGGTTTCACATGTCGTAAAGGATGATATTGCATAATTTATCTGATGATAGGTAAACAAAGAGGTTTCCCGGGTAATCTCGCATATATCGCATGTCCCACAGCGTCTATGCCCCTTCTCCCCCAACTCTGCATTTATTCTAGGTAAGACCGTAGGACTCAGATGTTCCTTCAAATTACGGTGCCGTTGCCAAACGCACCGCAACTTCTTCCCCACTAAACCTGGTACCGCTGACAATACATTCCTATGTTGCTGCAAACTCCGCTGGATATCTCGACTCAAAGGGGAAAATTTTGTGATGAGATTCACAGTATCACCGTCATCTTTAGTCCTATGACTTAATGGAGAAAGAAGCAAATTTCTATTGTTGTAAAGGGCTCTCCGATATGCTCTTTTAACCACCTGATATGGGTAACCCCTTTCTAGGAAATTAACCTCTAACTGACGTGATTGTCGCTTAAACTCCTCGTCACTCAAACAGTTTCTGCGGAAATGGAGGAACTGCGAGAATGGGAGACCCTCTTTTAATGGTCTGGGGTGGGAGCTTCGATAATGAAGTAGCGTGTTCCTATCAGTGGGTTTCCTAAATATAGATGTTTTCCAATGCCCCCTCCCCCTAGTGATGTTCACATCAAGGTAGGTTATAGAATCTTTATGGTAAACGGACGTGAATCTAATATTACCGTCAAGTTGGTTGATCCATTGAAAAAAAGAGAGCAAAATCCCTTCCGACCCTCGCCAAAGAAGAAAAACATCATCTATGTATCTCTTCCAGGTTATAATATGCGTGGCAAAAGGGGAATTACCTAACCAGCGGTCCTCAAACCCGGCCATATAGAAATTCGCTATCGAGGGTGCGCAGGTCGCTCCCATCGCCACCCCCGATATCTGTTTAAAAAACTCTCCCTCAAAAGAGAAATAATTCTCATATATGGCAAACTGTGCTAATCCCATCAAGAATGCGGTCATACTTGCAGAGAGATCACCTCTAGTTAATAACCTAGTTCTCACTATTTCCAAAGCTGCCATTTGGGGGATATTGGTATAGAGGGGAATTATGTCCATTGTAACAAGGAGAACATCAGTATCATCCGCCCAGCTGTCAAGGTCCCGTAACATACATAAAAAACTGGTAGTATCCTTTAAATACGCGGGAATCTGAGATAACACTGGCCATAAGAACGAGTCCACAAAAGTGGATAGTGGCTTAAGTAAACTACCCCGGGTCGATACTATTGGTCTACCAGGGGGTCGGTCCAAATCCTTGTGAATTTTTGGCACAAGGTAAAACTTAGCCACTGTAGGGGAGATCACATTTAAATACTTGAATTCTTTCTTTGAAATCAATTTATTTGTTAATGCTAAGGTAGTCATATCTTTAATAGAATCCTGTAACATGGGTCCCAGATCAATTAACAGCCTCTCATAGGTGGTGACTTCACCCAATTGCCGCAAGGCTTCTTGTATGTACTGTTCTCTTTTCAAAACCACAACAGCTCCTCCCTTGTCCGCCCGTTTGATCACTATGTCCGAGCAGTGTTTCAGAGAGCTCAAAGCTTGATTCTCTGAACACGTAAAAGCATGATGAATCAAGGGCTTAGACTGTTGCAAGTTATGTACATCTTTCAGTACCAGTTGTTTAAATATCTCCAGTCCCGGATGCACTGGGCCCGGAGGGGACCAAGTCGACTTAAGGGACAATGGTATTCGCGATGGCTCCCTTACACCTGAACTCGTCACCATTAATGATGTAGTACAAGAGGGATGTTCTGCAAAAAAATGTTTTAATGATAATTTACGTAGGAACCTTTCAAAATCTACATGATACTGAAATAGATCAAAACTTATTCTAGGAACAAAAGATAGTCCTTTACTCAAAACTCCCATCTCCTGTGGATTTAAGGTGACTCCAGAAATATTCACGACTAGGTCAGACCTGTCAGTAGACAGTCTGTCCCCCCCTTATTTCTTCTTCGGAGGGGCTCGTTCGCGAGACTTCACTCGATCTGGCTCCTTCTTCTTGTCTCTTTGCGGATCCTCTTTGTCGCGATCTAAAAAATGCCCATTTCTTCCTGAGGCGCTCTAATCCGTGGACACTACCTCATCGGTAGAATCATCAAATTCCACTCTTTTCTTAGTTTTCTTCATTTTTCGTCTGGTGTTCATCCACGGGTACACATACCCAACAGTGTAGTCCGCATGATCTCTCTTGAGCTTCGTTGTCTTCTTAATCATGATTTCCTGATGAACTGTGGACAACTGTCGTGTCAAATATTCCATTTTATCTTTATAAATCTGTTCATCCTCGGAGGACTTTAAACGATCTTGAAGATCCTCTATTTCTTTGGTCAATTTTTGAACATCTGACTTCACCGTGTCCACTATAAGCACCATTAAATCAAGGGAGCACTTGTTTAAAATTGTATTCCAATTGTCGAGAAAGTCTGGCTCGGTGGTGGGAATCCGGGGCTCTTTATAAATGCGCAGCCCTCGAGGAATTTGTTGCCTGTTGATATATTCAATAAGGGACAAACGGTGTAATTCAGATCGAATTTTTTTCTTCTGCAAGGTTAACAAGGAGTCTCACGTTACTGCATCATCCTCTCTAGAATGCACAGCAATAGATGCAAATGGAGTATTTTCCTTAACCAGGCCTGCTATATGGTCTTGTGTATAACTTAAAATATCTTGCCATCCTGATAGACCTTCAGCCATCGTGTAAACACGTCAATGTTGGTCAATTCTTGAATGTTGGACCTCTTGTCAAAAATAATACTCGTACGTTCAGTATAACATATGGGAAAATAATCCCTTAAATTACTACTCCTCTCTTCTTTTGTGTTCAACAAGTAAATATCTCATATCATTAAGAGCTACCTGGAGGTCTCAGATTAGCACCAATTCCTAAGACGAGACCGTCATTAATGGAAGAGGTATGCTAAAACATATCAACGACCTCCACGGTAGCAACTGTAGCTCGTAAGGTTAGCAAGAGTGATCCTACGGTGTAACTCAAAAATTAATACAAATGATCAACTTCCTCAATGCTAATCCTCACGGCAATTCTCTTGAATCATCATAAAAAGATCCCGACGCTTCCCCCCAGCGCCTTCGTAGCGTTTCACCTATTAGGGTTCTTCAGGGGATCTATAATAGATCCTGTGAACAAACAAATGAAAACAGAGAATTATTCCCAATTCCACTCTATCAAAAGTCTCTACAAAAATCCATACTAAGTAGCAGGCCAAAATGTGGAAATACTCACTAAGAAAGCTCTCTTTGAGTGTGCCAAAGAACGAGAGATTGTCAGCGGAGTTAACAAGTTACCCAGTTCCATGAATGAGATTTTAAGCCAGTTCCGGATTTCTGACAATCTCATTTTGATGCTTTATTGGACATGCAGCACTGGTTCCAATGGGTAAAATCAGGGACCTCAAATACCATACTTGAACTACACTATGCAAATTTACAACCAGAACTGGCAAAAATATTTCACTCATGCAACTGAGTAACTTGGCAACTCTGTGTCAAGGTAGCAAAGGCTAGTAGAAAGATTCAAGTAGACAGAACCAATGTAATCTGTAGGTTACCATAATGTTAGAAGGATGTTTATGCTAGATATGCTAGACATCTGTGTGCTTTTTAATTGAATACAAATATAAAAGGGTGTTTTGTTTGCTGCAGAGGGTTTATGTAAATGCTCCTATACATGTTTGCTATGCTCTGGTATCTATAGAGCCAGCCCAAGGGTATCTCATGCCCTAGGCGAACCTTCAATCATGTGTCCCTCCCCCAACAGTCCAGAATCTCCTCCTCCCTTCCTTCCCCAAATTGTCTAGCAACTCCCCTTCCCTACCCAAGGGCAGCCCAAGGGAGTTGTGGGGCCATATTCAGAGACTCATTTCGGGGCCTCATTTGCATGCATATTTGCATAGCCACGGGGCCTTATTTGTTTGAATCTAATTTATTTTATTTTAAAATGTATTTGCTGCCCATCTAAAATTTTAAGCGACTTTCAAAGGAATCCTTCACAAGACTCTTTTTTGTCCTAACAATGACTTAGGGGCATGTTTACTAAACATTAATGTGCGTTAAGTGCCACTTTGGTCTCCACTTAGCACACATTCAAATTTGTGAATGTACATTAACCTTTACTAAACGTGCCTCTTAATGAGTGCCTAAAAAACATTTGCATACAGTGAAGATAAAGAAAGGTTACCATATTTCTGCATTACTATCCTCCAGTGCCAACTGGCAGGTGCATTTCTATAAAACTCTGCTCATTTAGAACCCGAGGAGCCCATTTCCAAACTGTGCATGTCTGGTCCATCCGGACGTCCAAAATATGGACAGGGCACAGTTATTCCAGATTCTGCAACCACGGGAGCTATACATTCCCGTGGTTGCAGAATCTTGGAACATGGACAGGCTGGTGCACACAGTATTCTGAGCAGGGAGACGTATAGCATGCTGCCCATCTCCACCACTCAGTCTCCTTCTGGTGTGCTGGTGCTGTGGCATCCCATCGCCATGGAACTGGGATGCTCAGCAGGAGCAAGCAAGGCCCGACAGCAATAAAGTAATTAGTCCTTACCTGCTAATTAGTGTTCCTGAAGGAACTCCAGTCCAGTCCCTTTACTCTCGGGTTGCGTAACCTTTCCAGCAGCTTGGAGGCTGAGCCCATCATCGTTTTGATGATGGTGTGGTATAAATACCACAGGCACCGCCCATAGGCACCAGTAATCTGATGAAAAAGCAGTCCTGATAGGCACCGCAACTAAGATGTGTACAACCAACAATTTCCAAAAAACAGGAGAACCAAACAAACGCACTCATTTTTTTTTTTTTTTTTTTTTTTAAACAAAAAAGAACAGTGGTAAGGAAGGGGGGGGCAGGAGAGGGCTTACCCGGGGCCGACCTAGCCTTTACTCGTTCCTCCCCGTACCTCCCTAGTCCGTATCCCTGCCGTTGGCGGCTCCTCTGACCGGAGATTTCCACCTCCGCTTACCGACTTCGGTCCTTATTCTGAACACTGGGAACCGAACCTGGGTGGGATCAGGGACTGGACTGGAGTTCCTTCAGGAACACTAATTAGCAGGTACGGACGAATTACTTTTCCTTAGCAGAACTCCAGTCCAGTCCCTTTACTCTCGGGATGTAACAGAGCAGTTCCAAACCTGGGTGGGGTTCGCCACTCCGGACCGAAGTACCGCACTCGCAAACCTGGTGTCTGCTCTTCTCTGGACATCCAGTCGGTAGTGCTTAGCGAAGGTATGCATAGAGGACCAGGTGGCCGCTTTACAGATGTCTAGCGGTGGGACCAAGCTATGCTCTGCCCAGGAATCGACTGCGCTCGAGTTGAATGCGCGCGAAGACCTGCTGGTACCTGCCTCCCCTTGAGGATGTAGGCTGAGGCAATGGCCTCCCTGATCCATCTAGAAATGGAAGCTTTGGCCGCTGCATTCCCCTTGTGCGGCCCTCCAAATTGAACGAAAAGCCGTTCGGATTTGCGGAAGGGTGCTGTGCGTGAGAGATAGCGTCTCAGCACTCTACGTAAATCTAGTAGACGCAGTTTGGAACTCTCCCCTTCCTGTGCTTCTCCCGTAAAGGACGGGAGCGAGACTGTTTGGTTCATATGGAAGGGAGAGGAGACCTTGGGTAGGAAGGAAGGCACCGTCCGCAAGACCACTTTGTCCTTATAAAAGGAAAGGAAGGGAGGTCGAGAAGAGAGAGCTTGGAGTTCCGAGACCCTCCTAGCCGAACAAATAGCTACCAAAAATACCGTCTTCAGGGTCAAGTCCTTTAGGGAGGAATTCTTTGCTGGCTCAAAGGGCTCCCTGGTTAGGGAATCTAAAACAAGGTTTAAGTCCCAAGGGGGAATCACTGATCTTTGTTGAGGGCGTAAACGCTTGACCGCCCTCAGGAATCTGCCCACATCAGCGTAGTCTCCTAGAGACTTGCCCCTAACCTTTCCTCTATAACAAGAAATGGCCGCTAGTTGAACCCGCAGCGAGCTGTGAGCCAAGCCTTTTTCGAAGCCTGCTTGTAGGAAATCTAACACCTCCGGCACTGAGGCTTCTAAGGGTTTCTTATGGAGATCCGCGCACCATGCTTCGAATATGCGCCAGACCCTGATATAGGAAAGGCAGGTTGAGCGTTTCCGAGCGTTCAGCAGGGTCGAGATTACTGAAGTCGAATAACCTCGCTTCACGAGCCGCGCCCTCTCAAGGGCCAAGCCGTAAGCAAGAATCGATGCACGTGGGGCATGAGTACTGGGCCCTGGCGTAGCAAATCCTTTCTGTTGGGGAGCCTCCAAGGGCGGTGAGCCGTTAGCCTCACCAGGTCTGCATACCATGGGCGACGAGGCCAATCCGGAGCTATGAGGATTACCAGACCTGGGTGTTCCTCTATTCGTCTTAGAACTCTGCCTATGAGTGCCCAGGGCGGGAACACATACAGTAGACCTTCCGCAGGCCACTTCTGGACCAGGGCATCTAAGCCTTCTGACATCCTTTCCTTTCTTCGGCTGAAGAACCGGCTTGCTTTGGATGATTCGTAGCGCGCCATGAGGTCCATGATCGGTGTTCCCCAACGTGCTACCACTTGGTCGAATACCTCCTGCGCTAGCTCCCATTCCCCGTGGTCTATCTTGTGTCTGCTGAGGTAATCGGCCGTCACATTTTCTGCTCCCGCCACGTGTTGAGCTGACAGATTCAATAGGTGTGCTTCGGCCCACTGTAAGAGGCTGCCTGCTTCCCTCTCTAGCAGGGGACTGCTCGTCCCCCCTTGACGGTTGATGTAGGCCACCGTGGTGACATTGTCCGAGAGGACGCGGACTGCCTTTTGCCGAACCAAGGACTCGAGAGCTCGGAGTGCCCGTGTCACTGCCCTCAGCTCTAGCCTGTTGATGGACCACCGAGCTTCCGTCGGGGTCCAGCTTCCCTGTGCGAACTGGCCCTCGCAATGAGCTCCCCAGCCTGCGAGACTTGCATCCGTCGTCAGCTGTATCCATTGGGGTGGCTCGAGGGGCATCCCGCATCCTAGGTTCCTTGGACACTCCCACCAGAGGAGAGTCCTCCTGATCTGAAGAGGGCAGGGTAGCAGCATGGATAAGGGATGATGCTGGGGGGACCAACATCGTAACAAAGCGCGTTGAAGGGGTCGCATATGTGCCTTGGCCCACGGTACAACCTCTATCGCCGCCGCCATGGTGCCCAACAGCTGAAGGTTGTAGGAGAAGCTCCCACAGCTAAGGAAATTAAATAAAATTAAAGAAATTAAGGAAAATTAAAGAAAATTAAAGAAACCAAAAAGGAACTAAGAACCAGTAAGCTCCCGGCTTACGGTAACCCTCCAGCTGCTGGAGGCTGAGAATACTGGTGCCTATGGGCGGTGCCAGTGGTATTTATACCACACCATCATCAAAACGATGATGGGCTCAGCCTCCAAGCTGCTGGAAAGGTTACGCAACCCGAGAGTAAAGGGACTGGACTGGAGTTCTGCTAAGGAACAAAGTCCTTTATCCCCGTTGCCTAAACCTCGGAGGGGGAAGCCAGGGCTGGGATCAGGTGGCAGGGGCTCCCATGTGGCAGCCCCATTGACCTGTGGGGCTCAAAGTCCCCTGATCACAACGGCACCTGGCCCTTATTCCACCTCCAAGGAAGAATAAGCTGGGCACCCAAAGTGTGGCCGCTGAACGTACAGGGCCCGACCGAAATAGTTCCTGTATGTACGGGTGCTAAGGCCCGTCCCCATTCTGCCCACTATCCTACTCTGGCTCTCCTCCTCCTGCCCCATCCAGTGCTTCCCGCACTAACCCTCTATATGTGCAGGGAGGGCTGGACTTGGAATAGCGTGCTGGGCCAAAACAGGGGTCGGACGTCCAACCAGGACATTACACCCGCTATTCACGTCTCTGCATCAGGCCCATAGCAAACCTGCCATATCATAACAGCACTATCAGAACTGACACAGCACCGAACCTTATCAAAAGGTAGCACTACAAATATTAAACCAATACATTTCCTACTGGGAAAAGAGAACAAGTGGGTCTGCTACAAAGAAACTACACAAACCGAATAGCACAGTTCTGTCATACATGCCAAACAGACAGACCATCACCAGAACAAGGGATTACAATTTAAAAAGATGAAGACAATAATTGAATGCACCAAACTTTGAATGCACCACAACACTGGAAAAATAAAACTATGAAATTAATTTCCTCTTGTACTGAACAAAGCACAAAGACAACAGCGATGCACATTTCCCAGAGCTGACATAATCCAGTTCATAAATTCAAAATAAAATACTTTTTTTTTACCTTTTGTTACTTGGGCATTTTATTTTTCATTCGCAATTGCTGCAGCCTCTCTCTTCTGCATTCTTCACTAGCTCCACTAGCTCTCCATTGTCTACTGTCCATTTGTCTTTTCTTCTCTTATCTCCTATTCTTTTCCATTTTCTGTCTAGATCTGCCTCTGACATACTGATCTTTTGTTTTTGTTCTTTTCTCCATTTCTTTCTTTACTCTCCCTATGCACCCAGAAGGATGCTTGGGTGCATAGGGAGATGAATGGCCAGCAGAAAAAAAGGAGGTGTTAGTGCCCCTGTATAAGTCTTTGGTGCGACCTCATTTGGAGTATTCTATGCAAATCTGGAGACTGCACCTTCAAAAGGATATAAACAGGATGGAGTCGATGCAGAGGGTGACTACGAAAATGGTTAGTGGTCTTCATTATAAAGCATATGAGGACAGACTTAAGGATCTTAATATGTACACCTTAGAGGAAAGTCAGGATAGAGGTGATATGACTGAGACGTTTAAATACCTCCATGGCATAAATGCACAGGAGGTGAGTCTCTTTTGAATGAAAGCAAGGGGACATAGGATGAGGGTATAAGGAGATAGACTCACTAGTAATATGCGGAAATATTTATTTACAGAAAGAGTGGCAGATGTGTGGAATAGTCTCCCAGTGGAGGTGGTAGAGATGAGGACAGTATCTGAATTCAAAAAAGCATGGAACAAACCCAGAGGACCTCTAAAGGAAAAAAGGGGACTATTGTAGTTGATATGGAAGGGCAGACTGGATAGGCCATGTGGTCTTTTTCTGACATTATGTTTCTATGTTTCATTCATCCACTCAAATTTTTAATCCTCTGTCCTCAATCCTCTTTTTGACTTTTCACCTAGTAACTTTCCATCTACTCTTCTAACCTCCAGTTCAGCTCCCCCATTTCTCATCTTGCCTCTTATTCCCCTCTGTCTTTCACCCACTCCTCATTAGCACATTTCAACCTTCTGTAATCACCATCTTTCTCTTATTCATCTCCTTGACAGCTTCCCATGACCTCTCTCACATAGTTCCATCATGCCCACCATTTCCCCCTCTCTCTCACCACCCCAATTCAGCATCTCCCAATCCACTCAGCCTTCTGCTTTACCCCCAAAGTCCAGCATCTCATGCTTTTTCTTCCACCTCCCCAGCCCTTTGCCCCCCTAGACCAACCCCACCCCAGAGACCAACAGCTTTCTATCCCCCTTCCCCTTTTCATCCTTTCCCCCTGCAGTGGTCCGGCATCTCTCCCCTCCCCTCCTATCTCCCCTCCGTATCTTCTCTCTCTCTCCCTGTTCCTCCCCATCCCAGGCCAATTTATCATCCCTCTCTCTCAGAATTTAAAATCTCCACCTCTCTCTCTATCTCTCTCTCTATACATATATACAGTGGCCCAAAAAAGTGAGAACATCTCGTAGCATATAAGTTATTTAAAAATTCAAAAAGACAGATGTAAACGATTGACAAATTTAAAAAAAAAAAGATGTCGACCGGAAATTGTCGAAATAAAGACGTTATATAGCTAAAAAAAAAGGTAAATAAGTAAACTAAGCTTTAATTTAAGAGATAAATAAAGATAAAGATAAGATGTTCTCACTGTTTTTGGGCCACCCTGTATATATCCCCCCATCCAGCATATCCCATCTCTATTTGTCTCTCTCTCTGTCCTCCCCCTATGAAAAAATATCATGCAGCAACCATCTCTGGCATCTTCTTTCTTTTTCTGAATCAGCAGCAGAAAGATCTTGGCACCATCTCCAGCTTTACCTTTCTTTCTCTGAGTTAACATGTAGCAGCCAGTGCTGTCTGTAGCATTCACTTCCGCTGAATGGCCCTGCGCACTGGAAGTGTATCATGGGGACACAACTCCTGAT
This sequence comes from Ichthyophis bannanicus, assembly GCA_033557465.1. Classification (NCBI taxonomy): domain Eukaryota; kingdom Metazoa; phylum Chordata; class Amphibia; order Gymnophiona; family Ichthyophiidae; genus Ichthyophis; species Ichthyophis bannanicus. The sequence continues at coordinate 137,172,327 of CM066044.1, forward strand.
ATGCACAGAGTCAGTGCATTAAAATCACTATACTTACTTTAATGCAGTCATCATAATGCTTCAACATTTTGCATATCATTAGCTATCTATGCCCTAAGCCCTGCCCTCTTGGACTCATTCCCACACGCCCTCCGCACAGAACTGTCTTTCCCACCCCGGTTCAAGGTCCTAAAGACTCACCTTTTTCCACAAGGCCTTTGACCTCCCTTCTCCCTCAGACTGGGGCAACACTCCCTCAGCTGTAGGCTCCGCGAGACTACTACCCCCCCATAGGTCCCCTGTCCTTGCCCTTCTCCCCCCCCCCCCTTCTTCTCCCATTCCTCTTACTGGTAACTGGAGTCTTATTCCTGTCTCTTGGCCTTTCCTTTCTCCCTTTGCTCTCTGTCTATTTCTTTCCTGTAAAGTTAATGGTGTTCCCTTCTCTCTTTCTCCTTCATGGCAGCCTATGTTTTATTGTACACTGCCCCGACGCGCTCATGCATGGGCGGTATATCAAGCCTTGCTAATAAAGATAAAGATAAACTGCTGTTTTATTGCCCATTGGTGATCAGAACCCCTAGGACCAGATGTCCTAAGGCTTTTCTCCCATTTCCATATCTATGAGGAAAAATTGTTTAGCAGATACGGCCCTTAACTGTGTTTATTGAGTGAGTCAACGTCAACTTTTCATCCAGCCTAAGCCTAAATGCTAGCGAGGAGCTAAAAGCAATCTGTTTTCAATATGAAGGGTCATGCACAGTGCTGAGACTAGAATAACAGAATAACCCTGGTTTTGTACCCTGGTTAAGGGACAACTGAACTCATTCAAATAGCCACTTCATTACTGCAGCACCAACTATACAGTATGGGCCCAATTTTCATTTAGGCAGGCTATGCGCCATGTCAGCAAATAGCCTGCCTACCGACCCCCTTAAACCAGATTTTCACTTACGCGGTGATGTAAGTGAAAATCCGAGTTGGCCTTTCACACCAGCAGCTACTGAGCTTAAGCGGGTAGCAGCAATTTTCAATGCTATTTGGTTAGCCCCAGTGCCTCAAAGATAGGAGAGGGAAACCCTCACATATCTTTAAGGCGTTGAGGGCTAACTGGGTAGCATCAAAAATTGCTGCTACCAGCTTAGCCCTTTCCTCTGCCTCTGCTCCGCCCCGGAACGCCTCTGACATGCCCTGATGCTAACCGTATAGCATCGGCCTGTAAAGGGACAAACCAGGAAATTTTCAAAGGCACTACCCGTATAGGTGCTTCGAAAATTTCCCTGTTAAGGCATTTACACAGGTAATTGGGGGAGGAGTGGCCTAGTGGTTGGGGGCAAGTTACCTCAGGCCAGAAGGTCAGAGGTTCAAAATCCCACTAGGAGACAGCAACCTTGGGCCAGAAGGACTGGGGTTTCCTAGTCCCACAGATGCTCCTTGTGGTCTTGGGCAAGCCACTTAACCCTCCATTGCCCATGTTCCCTGTAAGTATTAGTGTATGTGTCTCATATCCCCCAATTGTGTTGTGACCACTTTGATTGAATGATAAGGTGGTATACAAAACTGTCTAAATAAATAAATAATTAGGGCAATTACCCATTTAAATGCCTTCAAAATTCCAGCCCTATGTCCTTTTTTGAAGAATTATGCATTTCTTACTGAAAAAAACTAAGGGGGGTGTATTTGAAGGCTTTTACGCAATTTTGCAGGCTACTCGCTAGGATATTCAGTGGCACTAACCCAGTTAATGCTGCTGAATATCCCCAGTTTGGGCCACTAAATGTCCCAAAACTAAGCGGCTAGCATAGGGGCATTATGGGGGTGGAACAAGGGCAGCACCATAAGTTAACCAGGCAGTGGTGATATTCAACTATTGTCTGGTTAACCTTAACTGGCTAAAGATAAGACAGCTGAATGACTTCCCTAACTTTAGCTGGGTTTGCAATCTGACCAGCAGCTGAATATCGCCGCTAACCAGATTGCAAAATCACAATCTGGACAACTCAGATATTCAATACCATTGCCCAGATATGACCCCAGTATTAAGGGGCAAAATTAAAATGGCAGTGGCCAGCTGCTTTAAGTGTGCTGGCCTCCACCACTGAAAATTCCCCCCTAAGTTTTTTTAACTCACTATGAATGAATATCCAAAATAGCTTGTTCATTAAATTAGAAATACTGCTCAAATTTAACAGAATCCTGTAACTGCAGGGGGTCAAAACTGCAGTCCTGGAAAGCCACAAACTAGTCTGGGTTTTCACAATGTCCCAAACAAAAATACATGAAGGGCGGCATTTTCAAAGGCATTTAACATGGGTAACTGCCCTAGTTACTCCAGTAAATGTCTTATCTGGGATTTTCCAAAGGCACTTACACGGGTAGTGCTTTTGGAAAATCCTGGGTAAGTCCCTAATGTGCCCAGATGCTCTGCGGTTAGCACTGAGGCGTGTTGGGGGTGTTCTGGGGCGCAGTAGGGGCAGAGGAAAGGGCTAAGCGGGTAGCTACCTGCTTAGCCCTCTGCACCTTAATGATAGGCAAGGTTTTTCCTTGCCTATCTTTCAGGCACAGGGACTTAGCGGATAGCATCGAAAATGGTTGCTACCCACTTAGCCTCAGCGGCTGCTGGTGCATCCAGCCAAACCTGGATTTTCACTTCTGTCACCGCAGAAGTGAAAATCCGGGTTAAGGGAGTTGGTGGGCAGGCCATGCGTCGATGCGGCACATATCCTGCCCAACTGAAAATTGGTCCCTAAAGAAATTTGCACATAGTGGGGACAATGCATACACATTTCTCTTAGGTATATTCCTTAAGGGCAACCTAACAACTAGACTGGTCTGCAGCCTCCAGGCTTTCAGTTTGACACCCTCAGTTTTTGCTATAGGCTTAACCCTTTCCATTCGGCTGTCCCTCCCCCTGGGCCATTTAAATTTTCCCATTCCAATGATTTGTCCCACCCTGTGGGACATATGAATAACATGCTAGTCTATGGCCCAAAATACAACATGACTGGTTACTGCAGAATGCGTATGTCATACTGGTTGTAATTTGGGCAGTTTCTTGTTAAAATGTATTCTGATCTGGCATGTGCGACATTGAAAATTTATCCGAATGGAAAGGGTTAATGGTTTGCAATTCTGGGACTCCTGGCGCTCCTTTTTATATCATTGTATGAAGACAAAGTTGTGTATATATCACTGAGTGAAGCAGGAGCATAAGAAATTAACAGTACATCAGTGTGGCTTGCGGGCTGCAATTTCCTGATCTACATGTCTTTTCCAGTCTACAAATGCCCTGATGGTTTATGAACTTTCACAGATAGCACTAGAGCGTTGGCAAATGAAGTACATGTATAAGGCTTTACAGAATAGGATGGTAGTTCTGACTCAGAGCAGGCATAAAGAGTGCCATCCAGTGGCAAAAAAGCATTTATGACAGCAGCTGCTGCAGGGTTTTTGTCTAACTCCGGTAAGGCTGCTTTTAGGAATGCCAGCTTGGCCCTGCCAACAGTGGCATATTCAAAACTGATTTTTTTTTGTGGGGGGAGGGGGATCCAAAGTTAACATGGGTAAACACTAGGGATATGCACAGAAATATTGTGGTTCATTTTCTGGCTTTTTCCCTGATTTATGGAATTTCTTCAGTTCATTTTGCATATTTGTGTTTAACGTGTTAAAATGTTTTAGCAAGCATTAACTGACTTTATGCATGTCATAGGTTATCAAATGTTAAATTAATTTTGTGTGCACTAAAATTTTTAAGTGATACTAGCAAACCAAATGAGTGTTAATGAATGCAAATTCCTCCTGGACACTAAGGGGGGGGGGGGTCATTCCAAAACACAAATAGGCCATCTGGACGTGCGCGATAGACGTTTTCCTTGCGAAAACATCTAGACTTGTATTCTTTAACCACGCGGCCCTGCATGTACATGGAGTGAAAACGGGCATCTCAGAGCATAGGTGGGAGAGGGCAGAACGGGGGCGTGGCAGGCCACAGAGAAGTGGAAAGCAAATTCAGGAAAGGCCAGTGTATGATCTAAGTGTTTCTTGTGGACACTTAAGTTATTCCAGCAGCAATGTGGAATAAGGCCAGCACTTAGAAAAATATCTGCTCTGAATTTCAACACATCCCATATAGATGAATGGCTGTGACATGTCTATATTGAACTGGTGTGTCTGCTGTCTAGGAGGGCACAAGATGCAGTTGTAAAGAATATAACGCAAAGGTGAGGGACATTTGTAAGGTTAGGGAACAATAAAAAAAGCCCCTACAGAAATATAACGCACTGTAATAGTCTTTATTCTGGCCATGCTGACATTTGTTGTTTGTGCTAAGGGGAAATTAGACCTTACCTGCTAATTCTCTTTCCTTGAGTTCTCTCCAAGCCAGTCTAGGAACTGATGGCCAGTCCAGGAACCGATGAGTAGTGATCCCCCTCCAGCAGCTGAGGACTCAATTGCACAGAGTCTTGCTGACACCATATCTAGCTCCCTCTAGAGCCTCTGCCTCAGTCTTCTCTTGACAAAGCAGCATATGACGACTAAGTATGAAACACTAAACTTGAACAAAATCAAAACACAACGATACTCTCTGAGAGCACTGTGCCGCCCTTTTTTTTTTTTTTTTACGAAGGCACCAAGAGCTCCCAGGACACCACTTACCCCCCCCCCCCACCCAAGGAAGGGAGAGCAGGTGAGCAGAACCAACCAGATGAGCTGGCTTCCAGCCTCCAAACACGCCCTTGCCTTGGGCTCAAAGGTAGAATTCTTTAGCCTCCAAGAACACCCACCGCACCTTCTCCAGCTTTGTCACCCCCACTAGCAATCCAGCTGAACCGCTCAAATGGACAGGGTGGGCCCTAGACTAGCCTGGAGAGAACTCAAGGAAAGACAATTAGCAGGTAAGGTCTAATTTCTCCTTCCTCTTCGTCTCTCCAGGCCAGTCCAGGAACCGATGGGATGTACCAGAGCAGTACCTAATCCCGGGTGGGACCAGCAAGCCCGGACAGAATAACCGAGGCCCCAACATTTGCGTCCCCCCTAGCCTGCACGTCTAGCCGATAATTTCTCAAAAACATGTGGAGCGATGACCAAGTTGCTCTCCAGCAGATATCCACTGGTGGAATCAAAGAGTGCTCTGCCCAGGATGTCGCTTGTCCCGGAGTAGAGTGAGCTCTTAGACCCAAAGGAGGAGACCTCCCCCACACGGCATATTTATTTATTTATTTATAGTCTCTTTTATACCGCGCTATTCAGCATCAGCGCGGTTTACAGTAAACAATGAACACACACATTTCCAATATGCTGCCCCAATAGCCTGCTTCATCCACCAGGCAATCGAGGCTTTGGAGGCTGCCTCCCCTTTTCGGGGCAAACATGACAAATGATCCATCTTGCGAAAAGGCTCCGTCCTTTTGAGGTATCTCCGAAGCACCTTTCTGAGATCCAGCCGACGAAGCTTACAATCCTGCTCCTCCCTTCCGAGGTTCGGAAAGGTCAGAAGCAAAATAGGCTGATTGAAATGAAACCGTGATACCAACTTCGGAAGGAAGGACAGCACCAGATGCAGTACCACCTTCTCTGTGGAAAACTGGAGAAAGGGCTCCCTACACGAGAGCGCCTGTAGATCGGAAATCCACCACGTGGAACATAGGGCTACCAAGAAAACAGTTTTCCACAAGAGATCCCTCAAATTGCTGAAGCTGTGGGCTCAAAGGGTGGTCCCGCCAGTGCCTCTAGGACCAAGTTCAGATCCCAGGGTGGCACCACCAGCCAAAAAGGTGGGCGCACATTCTTAACTGCTTGAAAAAAACGAACCACATCTAGGTGCGTTGCCAACGAGCACCCCTGCACTCGCCCCCGATAACAGGCCAACGCTGCCACTTGCACCCTCAGAGAACTAAGGGCTAGCCCTTTGTCCAGGCTGCCTGAAAAAAGAGCAATATGTCTGGCAGCGTACAGGAGAACCAACCCTTGAATATGAGCCAAATACAGATATAAGACAAGGGCATGGATTTTGCAGATGTATGTTATTTGTGACTGCAAGCAAGAGTGTGTGTGTGTGTGTTATGTGGGTGCCGGGGAGGCCCTGGTGTGCTGATCCACACCCCTAGGGGGATGTGTATGCCTGGCCAATACCTGGACCATGGGGCTGACTGCAGCATCACCAGGAGCCAGTGTGAATAGGCAGTATATTCTGAGAAACTGCTCTGCAGCAACATAGCAGGGCATATCCCTGTCAATGGTGGGGGACACTCGGAGTGGGGGCATGCTGCAGTGCAAACAGCAATAATACATATCTGACTGTACTATGTTATTTGTGACTGCAATTACTAGTGTTCTTCAAATGTCCAAGTTTGTTTTGCTGCAGCATCTGTCAGGACAAACATCTCACATTCCACTTGCTTATACAATAGCTCTGGTGCACGTACATAACCTTGTAGTGTTATGGACATGCAACAGACTAGTATGTATAGTCTGGTTTATATGACCTTATCTGTTTCATCTGTATTAATGTGTTGTTTGCATGAGCACACCACTGTCAGTGTAACCATTAGCTTAGGAGATGTACATTTTGCCAGCAGGGGCATGGCCGCACATAGACGGGAAACATCTGAGACATCTATCTTGTCAGAATACAGTAGGCATGGGGACATAGGCCGCGCCAGAGGCATATCTCCCTGATTCCAGAACCACGGGTGCATCTATCCCTGAGGTTTCGGAATCAAGTTTAATACATGCTTGTTATCAGGTTAGATGTTTCTACCAGCCAGAAGTGGCTGTTATAGAATCGTGCTCCATGCATTCAGGTCTAAGCTATACAAGTTATACACATAGGGGGTCATTCTGTCATGCGAATAGCGGGGATGCCCGTCCTGTCAGAAGCCTCCCCATACAAACAAGGAATTTGTATGGGGTGGCTTAGATGGGGATGGCAGGTGGGGTTGAAGAGGCAGAGTTAGGGTAGAGTGGGCGGTCTGCGATCCCAGACGTACAGGGTCGATCTGACGTTGGCCCTGTACGTCCGGGGTCGGCAGACTGGAGGGGGGACTTATTCCACCTCAGAGGTGGAATAAGTTCACCTGGATGTCGGGGGACATAAGAACATAAGATATGCCATACTGGGTCAGACCAGGGTCCATCAAGCCCAGTATCCTGTTTCCAACAGTGGCCAATCTAGGTCACAAGTACCTAGTAGTTTCCCCAAAAGACACAGGTTCCACAATATTTGTAGTGGGGCTAGCAGTGGATATTCTGGGTCCCCTTTAATAATGGTTTATGGATCTTTCCTCCAGGAACTTGTCCAAACCTTTTTTAAACGCAGCTACACTAACAGCTTTTACTACATCCTCCGGTAATGAATTCCAGAGTTTGATTACACGTTGAGTGAAAAAATATTTTCTCTTATTAGTCTTAAATATAGATAAATAAATAAATAGGTTACCCTGTAGCTTCATTGCATGTCCCCTAGTCTTTCTATATTTTGATGTTATAAACATTCGATCTACGTTTACCTGTTCCACTCCATTCATTAATTTATAGACCTCTATCATATCTCCTCAGCTGTCTCTTTTCAAAATTGAAGAGCCCTAACCTTTTTAGCGTCTCTTCATGGGGTAATCAAATTTGCTGATGACACAAAATTATTCCCTACCCTCTGCTTTCTATCTTTTAACCAGTTCCTGATCCACAATAGTGCACTGCCTCCTATCCTGTGACTTTTTAATTTTGCCAAAAGTCTCTCATGAGGACCTTGTCAAAAGCTTTCTCAAAATCCAGACACACTATATCAACCAACTAATCTTTGTGTACCTGTTTATTCACATCTTCAAAAAACAATAACAGATTAGTACGACAAGACCTTCCTTGGCTAAAGCCATGTTGGCTGTCTCCCATTAAGGCATGACTATCTACATGTTCATTAATTTTGTTCTTTATAATAGTTTCTAGCTCTGTAGTTTCCCAGATCACTCCTGGAACTCTTTTTAAAAATTGGCGTTAAATTGGCCATCTTCCAATCTTCAGGTTTTACAGATGATTTTAATGATAGTTCACAGATTACTAATAGTAGGTCTGTATTATCATATTTCAGTTCTTTCAGCGCCCTTGGATGTATACCATCTAGTCCAGGTGATTTGCTACTGTTCAGTTTATCAAATAGTTGTAATACATCTTCCTGGTTTAATCGATATTTCTTTCAATTCTTCTGCGGCATCACCTTTAAATACCATTTCAGTCATGGGTAACATCCCTACATCTTCCTCAGTAAAGACCGAAGCAAAGAATTAATTCAGTCTCTCCACTATGGCCTTGTCCCCTCTTACTGCTCCTTTTACCCCTCTATCATCTAATGACCCAACTGACTTTCTCATGGGGTTTTTTCTACGAATGTACTTGAAAAAGTCTTTATTATGTGTTTTTGTTTCCACAGCAAGTTTCTTCTCAAATTCTCTCTTTGCCTGCCTTATCAATACCTTGCATCTAATTTGCCAGTGCTTATGTTGTTTCCAGTTTTTGTCATTTGGCTCCTTTTTCCATTTCCTGAAAGATACTTTTTTGGCAACAACAGCCTCTCTGACCTCACCTTTAAACCATGCTGGCAGTTTTCTGGACTTCCTTCCACTTTTCTAAAAGCATGGAATACAGCTGATCTGGGCTTCCAAGATATTATTTTTAAACAACACCCATGCTTGATGTAAATCTTGAACCTTTGCAACTGCTCCTTTTAGTTTTTCTTAACTACTTTCCTCATTTTATCATAGTCTCCCTTTTAAAAGATAGTACTGTGGATTTCCTTACCGTCCTTCCAGGAACCATAAAGAGCAAAAACCCAAACAGGGAGCAAAGACAACAAGGACAGTGGGTCCGTGAGACAGATGGCAGGCTCTTTATTATAAACCACAAACCCCTTCCTCCATTTATTAAATCAAAAGCGATCAAGCTGTGATCACTATTTCCAAGTGGCCCCAACACGCTTATCTCTTGCTCCAGATCTTGTGTTCCACTAAGGACTAGGTCCAAAATGACTTCCCCTCTGGTCAGTTCATGAACCAGCTGCTCCAAGAAGCAGTCATTTATTTTATCTAGAAACTTTATGTCCCTAACATGTCCTGCCATGACACTGTCCCAGTTGATACCGGGGTAATTGAAATCACCCATTATTATTACTGTACTGTAACTTTTGTTAGCTTCCCTGATTTCTTTGAGCATTTCATCATCCATTTGTTCACTCTGGCTAGGCTGTCAACAGCACACCTCCACTGCCATCGCCTTCCCCTTCCCCTTTTTAAATGGAATTTCAATCCAGAGAGATTCTTCAGTGAATTTTGTTTCCTGCAAAACTCTAATCCTTTGTGACTCAATGCTCTCTCTAACACAGAGTGCAACCCCACCATCAATTTGATCTGCCCTATCTTTACAATATATTTGACAACAGGTATAGCACAGTTACTTACCTGTAACAGGTGATCTCTGGGAACAGCAGGAATAAGTCTTCACATATAGGTATCGTCGGTACCGACGGAGCCTGCGCGGGAACGCTCCCCAGCGTCCAGAAAGAAAGCTTTTGGGAGCATCCCACAGCGCCTGCGCACTGCCTTCCCGCCTTTCCCAACCGCCTCTCTCCAGTTCGAGTTTTAAGCTGAGACAAAGAGAGAGAGAGGAAGGGAAGGAAAGATAGATAGAGAGATACAACTCCTAGGGGAGGTGGGTGGGTTGTGAAGACTTATTCCTACTGTTCCCAGAGATCATCTGTTACAGGTAAGTAACTGTGCTATCTCCAGGAACAAGCAGGAATGAGTCTTCACATATGGGGACTCCCCAGCTAGAGATGCCAGGGAGATCTCCAAGGTTGTGAGTCCCTGAGAAGGGCTCTACCTCCTCCCATGGATCTCAGGCATCCAACCAGGGATGGAGGGTAGGAGTTGATTAAGCATGGAACAGGTGTTTGAGAACAGCCTGACCAAACAAGGCATCCCGGCGGGAGTCCTTGTCCAAACAGTAATGGGCTGTGAAGGTATGAACCGAGGCCCAGGTGGCCCCTCGACAGATCTGGTCGATGGACACAGAATTTAGATGAGCCATAGAGGTGGCCATGGCCCTCACATTATGAGCTGTGACATGGCCCTCCAGAGAAAGGTTCTTACTCTGGTAGGCGAAAGAAATACACTGAGCAATCCAATTGGACAGAGTTCTCTTAGAGACTGGAAGTCCCAAATGAGAGGGATCAAAAGCAACAAAGAGTTGAGAGGACTTTCTATGTTGCTGTGTCCTTTGTAAGTAAAAAGTGAGCGTTCTCTTACAATCCAGGGTATGGAGATTCCTCTCTGCACTTGATGCATGAGGTCCTGGAAAAAAGACAAGTAAATACACCTCCTGGTTCAGATGAAAAGGTGAGACCACTTTAGGCATAAAGTGTGGATTAGTCCTGAGGACTACCTTGTCATGATGGAACCTTGTATAAGGAGGATTAGCCACCAAGGCTTGCAGCTCACTGATGCGGCGAGCTGAGGTGACTGCAATGAGAAAAGTAACCTTCCAAGAAAGAAATTTCAAGGAGGTAGTGGCTAAGGGTGGCTAAGGGTGGCTAAGGGTGGATTCATAAGCTGGCCAAGAACCAAATTCAAGTCCCATGCCACTGGAGGTGGTCTAATGGGAGGTTCAGTTAAAAGAAGGCCTTTCATGAATCTTGCAATAAGAGGATGAGAGGAAATAGGCTGTCCATTGAGAGGCTTAAGGGATGCTGCAATAGCACTCAAATGGACTCTTACTGAATTCGTTTTAAGGCCTGCATGGAATAAATGCAGCAAATACTCTAGTAAAGAATTCAGAGGTATTGCAAGGGGGTTAAGACCCTTCTGTGCACACCAAATGGTAAACCTTTTCCATTTAAAAGCATAGGAATGTCTAGTGGAAGGCTTTCTGGAAGCATGAAGGATATCCTTCACCTGCTGAGAAAGATGCAAATCTTGAAGGTCTAGGCCTTCAGCAACCAGGCTCTGAGATGAAGAGACTGGGGATTTGGGTGCCACAACTTTCCCTCCTCCTGGGACAGGAGGTCTGAAGCAGATCCCAAGTCCAGGGAGGGAGCTTGGGAGAGATGCAGAAGTAGAGGGTACCACACCTGGTGTGGCCAATGTGGTGCTATGAGGATCATAGACCCCTTGTCTCTCTGAAGTTTGAACAGTGTCTTGGGAATTAGGGGATTGGGCGGAAAGGCATAGAGGAAGTCTTGCCCCCAATGAAGGAGGAAGGCATCCGTGGCCTAAACTCCCTGACACGGAATCCTGGAACAGAACCGGGGAAGTTTGGCATTCCACGGACTTGCAAACAGATCTATGTCCGGGGTTCCCCAAATTCGGAAGATCCTGGCTATCTGGTCCCCATGGAGGGACCATTCGTGTGGAAGCAAAACTCGACTGAGTCTGTCTGCCCAAGAGTTTTGAACCCCTGGAAGATACACTGCCATGAGATGAATTTGATGCTCTCTGGCGAAGATCCACAATCTCAAAGCTTCGTTGCAAAGCAACAGAGAGCCAGTCCCGCCCTGCTTGTTCACGTAGAACATGGCTACTTGGTGGTCCATGTGGATGAGGACTGTATTGTAGCTGAGCAGGGTGTGGAAGACTCTGAGAGCTAGAAGAATTGCTCTGAGCTCCAAGAGGTTGATATGTAGAGATGTCTCTTGTGGAGACCAGATGCCCTGGGTGGAGAGATCTTGTAGATGAGCTCCCCAACCCTTTGGAGAAGCATCTGTTGTAAGGGTTGCTTGGGGTAGTGACTGTTGAAAGGGGGACCCCAGCAACAGATTTTCAGTGGACCTCCAACACTGAAGAGACCAGAAGAGGCGACTGGAGGTTGCTATTTTGTCTGACAGGCACCCTGATGCCTGGGTCCATTGGGTGGACAAAGTCCACTGAGCTGCCCTCATGTGAAGGCGAGTGTAAGAAACCACATGCACGGTGGATGCCATGTGGCCTAACAGTTGTAACATTTCTCGAGCAGTTAAATGGGACTTTAACTGAATTTGTGAGGCTAACTGCACCAAGCGTAGGCAACGGGCCTGGGGAAGATAGGCCCTTGCAGTTGTGGTATCCAGCAAGGCCCCTGTGAACTCTAGTGACTGAGTAGGGGTGAGATGGGATTTTGGGATGTTTATTATAAGTCCCAGATACTGAAGAACACGCCTTGTGCAGGCTAGGGAAGTCTGGGCCTCTGACTGGGACGGAGCTCGGATGAGCCAGTCGTCCAGATATGGGAATACAAATATTCCTAGAGTGCGTAGAAATGCAGCTACTACTGCCATGCATTTTGTGAACACTCTTGGAGCAGAGGCCAGACCGAAAGGAAGCACTCTGTATTGGTAGTGCTTTCCTTGATAAAGGAACCGAAGGAACCTTCTGTGTGTTGGATGGAGGGATATGGGTGTACGCATCCTTGAGATCTAGAGAACAAAGCCAATCCTGACTCTGAAGGTATGGAAGGAGAGCACCGAGAGAAATCATCTTGAATTTCTCCTTGCATAGAAACTTGTTCAATTCTCTGAGATCTAATATGGGTCTGTAGCCCCCTGTTTTCTTTGGGATAAGAAAATAGGGGGAGTAGAACCCTGAGCCCTGTTGAAGAAGGGGTACTTCTTCTATTGCCCTTTGGGCAAGAAGGGTAGCAATCTCCTGACCCAGAAGTTCGAGGAGAGATGTTGGAGAATTGAACTGTCTCACCATGGTGTGAGGAGGAAGGTTTAAGAAATGAAGCTTGTACCCCTCCCTTATGATGGAGAGGGTCCATTGCTCTACCATGACTTGTTCCCATCTGGGAGCAAAGTGGGCTAACCTTCCTGGAATGGTGAGAGACTCTGGTTCTTCTAGAGCAAGAAAGGCTAAGTTCTCTAGATGTAAGTCAAAGGCCCTGAGGAGGCTGAGGCTGTTGGGCCATAGCAGTCCTTGCAGCCTTAGGCTTGGCTTGTTTAGGTTGTTGCTGATGCTTTGCAGCAAAACGACCTGCAGAAGATGCCTGCTGACCATAAACAGGATAATATTTCCCCTTTTTGGGAAAGAAAGCCTTTTTGAATAACCTTTTTCTAACAGGAGCAGAAGTAGACTTTGAAAGTCTATCTAAGGCAGAATTCTCAGCATCCATCTGAGTGGCCTTTGCTTGCCAATCCTTGCCAAAAAGGTTTTCACCTGTACAAGGAAGATTTCCTAATCCATCCTGGATCCAGGGTTCCAAATCAGAAGCTTGTAACCAAGCAACTCCGCGTGCACCTATGGCAATAGCCGAGGCTCTGCTGGCACACTCAAAAGAGTCAAAGGCTGCACGGTTGGAAAATTTGGAAACATCCTGGGCATGTTTAAGTCAGGTGAGAAACTCCTCCCTTTTATCTTCTGAGATAAAAGGAGATAAAGTTTGCAGATGATCTGTAACTTCCTTTAGAAACATCCCCATATAGAGACTATAGGAGTTGATTCTGGCAGCAAGCATATTGGCCTGGAAAATTCTCCCGGCCAAAAGCATCCAAGGTTCTGCATTCTCTTCCTGGAGGATTAGATGAGTGTCTTTTTGCACTCTTTATCTTCTTCATAGCAGACTCCACCACAATATAGTGGTGAGGAAGCTGAGTCTTATGAAAGCCAGGACAAGGAGGAACACAGTACATGGTGTCCAACCTACGAGAATGAGGGGAGATAGTGAGAGGTGTCTCCCATATGCCCAACATGTGATCATAAAGGATCTCATGAATTGGTAAAGTAGCTGCCTCTTTAGGAGCCTTAGGATATTGTAAAATATCCAATTTCTTGGCTCTAGGCTCTGATTCAGGGGCCACTGAAATGGAGAGGCCCCTGGCCACTTCCCTAATGAAGTCTTGAAAAGACAAGTCCTCTGGAGGAGACATTCTTCTTTTTGGAGAAGAGGGCTCCTGAGGAAGGAGTACCGATGCTTCGACAGAAGCCTCTGATTCATCAGAGTCTTCGGAGGAATCGAAGTATCGCCTGTCTGGATGCTCCTGCAGAGCCCGATAGGCGTACCGAGTGGTATCGACATCGGGAGTGATTGGTACCGATTCGGTACCAATGGGCATCACAGAACAGGGTACCGCTGCAGTCGACACCGAAGCCGATGTCGATGCAATCGGTACTGGCACTGGAATCGATATCGGTGCCGGTGCCAGAACCGGTACCGACAACGGAGTTTGTTGCGGTACCGGAGGCGTCGCAGCTTGTATGAATGCCGTAATGGCACGCTGCATGGTCAGAATATTCTGATCCATTGACGCAACCAATGTCTGGATGTCGGTACCAGTGGAAACCACCGGTACCCCAGAACATGGCAACAGGTGATCGGTCGAGGCCGAGCCATCGATGTCAACCTGTAACCCCATAGATGAAGCTTTGGAAGCCGGAGCTTCCCGCCGGGGTAATTTTGCCGGTGCGGGATCCTCGAGAGCAAGCCTGGAAGCATCTCGATACTTAGAGGGAGATCTACCCTTCGAGGACCGGCTGGACTTATGTTTGGTTACCTGAGATCCATGGGAGGAAGAAGAAGCCCTGGAAGATGTCGATGCCACTGAAGCTGCATCAGAGGGAAACAGGGTACTGAGCTTGGCCGCTCGATTCTGTCGACCTCTTTTAGACATCATGGAACAGGACTCACAATCGGTGATGGAGTGGTCAGGACCCAAACATTTTAGACACCAGTCATGGGTGTCAGTGATAGAAAGAGTACCGCTGCACTTCGTGCACTTTTTAAACCCGGAAGCAGGCTTTTCCATGAGGAAACTTTTTCTAGGCCTAAGGCACAGAAGGAAAAAATGCACAGAAGTGGGAAACGGTAGGGTTTTTGTTTTTTTTAAAGAAGAAAGAAGAAAAGACCGGCGGTACCAGTCCGACGTCGAAGAAGGCAGACGCGCAACCAAAGAAATAAAAGAAAATAAAGAACTTCTTCAGCGGTGACAGGAACACGACCTGCTGGCTCCGCGGATAAGAAGAACTGGAGAGAGGCGGTTGGGAAAGGCGGGAAGGCAGCACGCAGGTGCTGTGAGATGCTCCCAAAAGCTTTCTTTCTGGATGCTGGGGAGCGTTCCCACGCAGGCTCCATCGGTACCAACGATACCCATATGTGAAGACTCATTCCTGCTTGTTCCTGGAGATCACAGTATCCCACTGGTTGTCTTCCTTCCACCATGTCTCTGAGATACCAGTCATAACTAACCTCTCATTTAATGCTATATATTCTAATTCTCCCATCTTATTTTTTAGACTTCTGGCATTTGCATACAAGCATTTTAGAGGCTGTATTTTATTCATATTAATCTGGCTATCAGTAGGCAGGGGTAATCTGGAATCTTTAAGCTCTGTCTGCTCTGTACTCAAGGGCATTTGGGCTACTTTTGTCTTTATTGGAACCTCTCTGCTGATATGCCCTAACTTCAATTTTCTGCTAGGCCCAGGCTGTGCAAGTATGGTGAAGGAGTGAAGGGGGTTCCCCGCAGCCCTACCCTGGCCATGGAAGGCCAGACTGGGGGTCGGGATGTGGGGAAAGGAAAGAGTGGTTGGCGGCTGGGGATCATGGCTCCAGAATGGAGCCGTGGTGCCATGGCAATGTGACGCCATGGCACTGCGGCTCCATTCAGGGGCCTGACTGAGTTAGCCAGGCATTGGCTCTGTGTGTGCAGGCCGATCAGAATCGGATCCCGACCTGCACGTACAGACCCTGGACCCGATTCTGATCCCACGGGGCATGTCTAGCCCCCACAGGATCGGAATCGGGTCTACCTCTGTGCGTTCGATTCCAATTGGGCGCACAGGGACCTGGATGTCCTCTATGGAATGTGCCTCATATTGACAAATAATGCTTTAGTGTAGTTGACAATATATTTCTAAGTAGTTTGCAACAGCTATTTCAAATGACACTTTAAACTCAGTGGGGAGGGATATTCAGCGGCTGCAGCTAGCCCATGTAAAGCAGCTGAACTTGACACCTGGATATTCAATGCCGGGGCTACATGTGGCCACAAGCATTGAATATCCAGGTCAGCCAGATAGCACCACAACTATGTTCAGCCACTGCCTGGTACCAGTAGCTTGGGAGAGCCTTTCAGGGGCCGAACTTTCGCCATCATGGGATAACTGGCTAGCGGCTGAGTATTGCCGTTAGCCATTATCCTTAGATACCATCTTGGTTCTGCCCCCAGAATGCTCCAGTACCTACCCATCTAGCATCTGGGTATTCACTGGTGACACCCAAGGATATTCAGTGGCACTAACCGCAATAATGCTGCTGAATATCCCAGTCACCATGGTTAATGCAGTTTGCAGGTCTGCTAACCGCATTAGTCACTTTGAATATCAGCCACAATGCTAAACCATATGCACACTTATGAAAAAACTTCAAATATTTTTAAAGATGTCTCAAGAAGCAGTTTTCCATAAAAGTGAATTTGATTAATGAGACACGCATCTTCTATAAAGACAGAGACAGACATCTTATTGCATATCACAATATCCTGCAAAGGTATTCTAAAACCTCGCTTGATGTTATGACAAAGTAATTATCATAATTTAGCATACATCTTCAGCTTTGATTTATGGCAAGACCTTACTAATCAGTATTAATAAAGCAGGTAAATACCTTTGAAGTTTCATTTCTTCTCCCGTCCCCCTATTGCTTATTCTCCTATCCGATACTAATATTCATCAGTTCAAGTCCTAGGGTTTCTGACAAAGCTTCCTCCTTTTCTGAAAGCTAACAGACACACCTTTCCGACAGATTCTTACATAAGCAGTGATGCGCTGTAAGTTACTTATCAAGGGACTCTCACAAGCTTTCCACTTGGTGAGACACTCCTGGCTTTCACAAAACTATTTAATCCTCCACTGCCATCCTCCATTTAAAAAAAATGGACATAAAACATATAATAACGACTCCTGCTGCAATTCTGCACACAAAATTAAAAACTCTGTTTCAAAAGGTCTGAATTATGCAAACTTCTGCATGCTTTCTGTCTCAAAATAACAAAGCATATTGGGCCCGATTTTCAAGGCATTTACACGGGTAACGGGGCATATTGGGGGTGTTCCAGGGTGGAGGAAAGGGCTAAACCGGTAGCAGCCATTTTCAATGCTTCCCGTAAAGCTCTCTGCGCCTTAAAAAGGTGAGGTTTTTCCTCGCCTATCTTTAAAGTACAGGGGCTAAGTGGGTAGCATCAAAAATCGCTGCTACCTGTTTAGCCTCAGCGGCTGCTAGCACGTCCAACTTAACCCGGATTTTCACTTCCACCACCGCGGAAGTGAAAATCTAGGTTAAGGGGGTCGGCAAGCAAGCTAGGCGCCGATGTGGTGCATAACCTGCCTACCTCAAAATCAGGCCCATTGTATTTTAAATTAAGTATCTCAAAAATATGAAACATTTTGAATTATTATGTGCAGAATTCCAGCAGGAGTAAATAACTTATTTTAGTCATGCAATTCATGGAAGTCTGAAACATTTTAAAAGATCAGTGTGCGCATTCTCAGGTTTTCACACCACATAGATCCTGTCTTCAGAAGTGCTCTTGATAGCCCACGTACAATATATATTTATGTTTATTGCTTTACTTGCTATTCTACCTTTTGCTAGTTACTTACCTCCAGTTACGTCACCCTACCAAACTCTCAGAACGGCTAAATAAATATAAACACAAAATCACATAAAATTCATAATCATACATATAAATTCATCTGCATCAATGGGGTATGTTTACTAAACTGTGGTAGCAGCTTCCGAGCGATATCAGAGCCGTGGCCCCATTGAATTCAATAGGGCCATGGCTCCGATATCGCATGGAAGCCGTTACCGCAGTTTAATAAACATACCCCCTAGTGTCTCTACCACCTATAGAAGATGTCCTTTGGATGCCACACAGTATTCTCCAGAACTGAGAGAGTTCTCCTTACCAGTGAGGTAATGACAGGAGGTGACCTCAAAGTGTAGGGAAAGTTGATTAGTACAAATGCTTCCAGATTTTGGCTGGCTAAGCAATCATAACATGCAGCATTGAGTCTTATGCTTAGTAAACCATTGTACCACCACAATGAACTAAATACATTAAGAGCCAGGGGCATAAGGAGGGCTTTGGAGAAGAAGAAGAAAGGATTACCGCTAATCCTAGAAAAGAGGAGAAGAATTCAAAGGACAACCCTAGGAGTTGGCTCCAGAAGGGCCAGGATTCTATAAAGTGCCTGATATCTTGGTTTGCTTCTAGATACCAGCAATGCAGAGGTACCTGACTAGTGTCCACAGAAGATTCGAGTCCCCTTTACGTAAGAGAATACCAGGAGGTTAAGAGGAGTATAAGGAGCCAGGGGCAGAAGGCTTCTGGTTGAAGGAAGATTACAGGTGACCACTTATCCTAGAAAAGGAGGAGAGGATTCAGAGGATTACCCTAGGAGCTGGATCCAAGAGAATCAGAGTTCAAGGGAAGAAGTTCCTGCAGTCTGTGTCTGTGACCCATCTCCAGCCACAGAGGTGTTCGGAGAAGAGTGGATTCCCCATTACTTGAAAGAATCCCCGATGGAGTTGAAAAGGAGTTTCTCTTCTCAAGAGTAGAGAATAAGAAGAAAAGATGAACTAACTTTTATTATTTTATGTTCTGCATGTTTATACACTTTCCACCTATTCAACTATTTAAAAGATGTTCAGTAAACTTTAAGCATTTGGAACAAAACCTGGACTGGACTGTGAGTTTGTGGAAGTTATCAAAGTGAATGATCCCAGGGGTCAACAACCTCTCGGCCTAGGTGGCGCCATCCCAGAACTTCCCATGAAGCATGCAGCCCGGGTCTCCCCAGAAAGAAATCTATGCCCACTGAAGGGACCACAGACCGTGGGGGCTACACAATAATACTATCAAATAATCATACAACACACACATACCATATCTTACAGAACCAGTTCCTAAATCCCAAGTATAACCATCTTACAAGTCAGTTGTTAACTACCCTCAGTTGCACAATTGCTTTAAATCTGTTATCAGCTAAAAGCCTGAAGAAAAAGAATGGTCTTGCATTGTTTCCTGAATGGCAGAGAATCCCTCATCTTCCATATTTCTCTAGCCTATGCATTTCCCAATTGAGGAGTATTAAATGATAATATGGGGGAGGGCAGAATTATATTTAGCTCATCCCTTTCTCAGAAGTTCTAGGTATTTCTTATCATCTAGGTTTGTGCCTGAGGTATTGGAGGGTTTAGTAACTTGCCCAAGATCACAAGGAGCAGCAGTGGGCTTCAAATCTGCCTTCCCTTGTCCTCATTCCATTGTCATAACCTTTGGGCCGCTTCTGCACTCCAGTAGATATTGTCCCACAGAAAGAGGCACCCTAGAAGGTACATACTCAACTTTCTCAAGACAGGCCCCCCAAAAACAAACATTCAATAGGATCAAGATCTTAAACTTACATCTAAACAGCACCAATAACCAGTGTAAAGGCTGAAGACCAGGTATCACATGGTCACACAACCTCAGTCCCTTTTAATATGCATCTGTATTTTGTACATACAGTACTGCAATCACACACCCACCTCTCCAAAAAATAACAGAATGTTTTAATGAACTAACTGAGTGGCTCAAAGAACAAAATCTACTTATCAACTTTACTAAAACAGATATTTTATTTATCACTAAAAATCAAACATATATACCCCCAAACACGATTACACTAGATACTCATGAAATTAATATAAAAAAAGAAGTAAAATATTTAGGTGTGATACTTGACAATAATCTAAATATGGATTCACATATAAAATATTTAACTAAAAATATACATTACAAACTCAAAACACTAAAACAACTAAGACCTTTGATTCTTCTACAAGATTTTATTAACATAATTCATGCTATTATTACCCCACATTTCGATTTTGCAAATACAATACTTAATGGTATTTCGAAACAAAATATTAAAAAGATACAAATAACTCAGAACTTAGCTGCTAGAACGATTATGAATATAAGCCCACTTGAACATATTACACCAATTTTAGCTGAACTTCATTGGCTACCAATTTACTCCCGAATCAAATATAAAATTCTTGTCACTACATTTAAACTTATAAATAAACTTGCACCATCTGCACTAAATACACTGATTAACATTGACATTGATAAACGATCTCAAAGGAGCAGAAACATAAATACTTTAACAATACCAAAAGATTTTACAAAAGCCAGAAAACAAACCAATAAGAGAGCTTTCTCACACTCTGCTCCAATACTCTGGAACAATTTACCTGACAACATTCGCCTACTGTCTGACATAAAAGAATTTAAAAAAAAATTAAAAACTCACTTATTTACATTACACTATAATACACTCCCAAAACAGAATTCTCAAAGGGATACAGGCTAACATTTATTTTTAATATTATATACCCTATTTTCAAAAATAAACGACACTAATACACTAATTTAACCATACTACACACTCATTTACATGATGATTAATAATTTAACTAGCAATGTATATATGTTCTAATATGTTATACTTGTAATGTTACAATTTTCCTTGTAATTTATAATTATCTGTTCTATGTAAAATGTCCTGGTATATCTCATACCAATTAACCTACTGTTACATGTAAACCGCACTTGAAACATGGGAAAGAGCGGTATATAAATAACTGTTAAATAAATAAATAAATACAGCTGTTTCTTTTGGAACTATTAGTAACGCGATAGCATAAGTCAACTTTCCCAAAAACAACTGCCTGAATAACCAGGCATAAATGTTCTATTTTAATATAGGGAAGTCAGTTACAGATGAGGCACAGTTGAAAATAAAAAAACTTTAATCAGATAATTATTATAATCAGTCTGATTCTTCATAGTAAATGCTGTCCAAAATCACCCCAGCAATTTCATCTTCAATTTTAACCCTAGAATTTCTCTAATGAGGTGATAGATGCTGCAGTTATTTTGGATAATGCTTACAATGGTATAATAAAACCTATCACAGCCTGCAAGGAATCTAGCTTCTTCCAGTACCCATAAACTAACCAGATCACTGCATTATACATCCCTAGTCAATAAATTAAAAATGAAGGGCATACTATTCAAAAAAAGCTGAGTTCCTAAATTTAGGATAAATTAGGCTCCTAAATATGTACCCTATTTTCAGCCACACTTATGAGCCTAAGTTTTCAGCTGAAAATTCATGCTCCTAAATTTAGGCCTGCCATTCATTCGCCTAGAATAATGAGCCTAATTTAGGTATCTAGTGTAGAAAATCAGTGCTAAGCTTCTAATTTCTTTTCCCCGCCGTAAATCTGCCCCCGTTGCCACCCACATTTTATGCTCCTAAATTTAGGGATTTAGCGAAATTCTAAGAAAATATTTAGGCACTTAGCCCTAGTATAGTTTCAAAAAGGCCAATTTAGGAGCATAACTCTCAACGTTAGGAGTATAAATCCTTTGAATATCGACCCAAAATGCATTTCTATACCTTTATTTATAGGTGGGGTATTTTTGCGGCTAGTCAAGCTGGCCCCAGTTTCTTTTCTGTGCTGTTGTGTCCATCCAGCCCCTTCCCTCTTGTCCCTATGCAACAAGCAGCACCTGTGATGGGAGAAATGAGCCAATTACAGGAGGGGCAGGACTGGATTAGGAAGCAGAGTAGCCCTATACTCAGTTACCTTCAGCCTTCTCCCTCCCCAGTTGTTCC
This sequence comes from Ichthyophis bannanicus, assembly GCA_033557465.1. Lineage (NCBI taxonomy): Eukaryota > Metazoa > Chordata > Amphibia > Gymnophiona > Ichthyophiidae > Ichthyophis > Ichthyophis bannanicus. The sequence continues at coordinate 137,193,995 of CM066044.1, forward strand.
TTGCAGGCTGCTGCCTTAGAGGAAAGGAGATGGGCTTGGCTCTTCTCTGCTATATCTGCCCCAATCTCATTCCTTGACTTCCTGTTCTCTGCATGACAGGAGGGCTTAAAGGTGCAAGCTGTGTGGGTACTGGAGCTGCTCAAATATCGTCTTCTAAATTTTCCTAGATCAGGAGCTGAAAGCACTGTGCCACAGGGATGCAGGCAGGGTTGCCAGATAAGTCTGCAAGTTCTGGCCCAATGCCTGTGGAAAACTAACCCAAAATAGCGACACCCCTGATGCCAGCAAAAGCCATTATGGCTCCCTTTAATGCAGGCATGCTCACTCAAGTGACATCACAGCACACTCGGGAAGGAAGGGGAGGTTGTTGCCCTCTCTGCAGTATCTCATTGGCCAGCCCTCTTGTGGTAGGCGAAGGCCTGTGATCCATGGTATCTGAAATAAGCAGAGAGGCCTAAACAGCTTGACCTGTAAATGAAGCCTGTGGAGAGGCCCAAAGGAATTACACATTCCCCTGAATGCTGCTACCATAGAATCGAAACTTAACTGAGCACAATTAAGTATAGCTAAGCAGAATCGAAACTTAGAGAATATAGAAAAACAACTTTAATTGATATTGATAAGAGAGTGAAGCTTCTATGGAATTAATTAACTCTGCTGAAAGAAAAGTTACAGTGCCCTGCTTTCCCACATGTTCTAGTTAGCTAAGTGACCTTGGAGAAGAAAAGTATCAAAGCTGGAAGAACTGACCATTGTAATTGGGACTGTAAGGGGGGTAAGCAGGTGCTGAGCCCAGTCAAAGGTCTTCATTGGATGACTACGTAACGGTACCGGGACCAATAGATGGGGTGAAAGGGGTTACCGGGACCAATGAGAAGTTTGCCTATACCTAGAATGGACAAGAAAAGTATAAAAGTTGTTGTTTTACTAACAGCCATTGCTCAGCCATTTTGAATGTGATTCTGCTTGAGTCTTGTGCACAAATAAATGATTTGGACCTTCTGAACAAACTCCTGGTATTATTGGTTTGTTTGCGCTCTGCTGCTACATATTCTTGGTGCATTGGCCGGGAAGGTGTGGTAATAGAGGGTATACAGGGCAATATACCACGACTTTCCGCCTCTACTGGTTTGGTCCTGCCGGGATCGTGCCCTCCCGACGTGGGCTCGCTCTCTGGCGCCACCGGTCCCTTGCATCGGAGGGAGCTGGCCAGACCTCGGCAGGTGCCGGACCCAGATGGAACCAACACCTCGAACCCATGAGGGGAGTCCGAGTTCCAACTCATGCGCTTGCTTGGGAACGGGGACCGGATCCGGTGAGTATAGTTTTGATTTGACTAGACAGATGAGTCAGAGCAGAACTGTTGTTTGAACTTTGAAACTTTGGAATTTGATATTTGGTAAGAGAGCTTGATCACCTCTCAAGACGGTCCGACTAACCCTGCATGAGTATGCATGGGGTGAAACTATCGTCTTTTTGATTTTGATTTTGGAATTTGATATAGCCTAGTCAGCAGAGACAGGATTGGGCTGTTTTTGTGATACGTTGCTAGCATGATTGTGTGAATGAAGTGTGAATGAGAGGTCTTGCAACACAGACCAAGCGAAGGCGGACTCCTGAGAAACGCATTTCCTGGCCGGGCGACCGCATCCAGGTCGTAAAAAGGAGGAAGCGACCATCGTCTTGTCTTGTTATTTGTTTCCCTTAAATGTTTCTAGGGCCGTGAGGACCCCTTACCCACGGTCCGCCCTCCTTTTCCCTTCTGTTTGTTGTTGCGCGCACACATAGATATGGGAGGGGCGGGGTCTACTAGGCACACTCCGTTAGAATGTATGATCAAGTATTTCAATAAAGGATATTCAGGGGATTATGGAGTAAAAATGACTGCCTCATGATTACAGCTTTTGTGTACTAGGGAGTGGCCCGTCATAGACCCCATGTGGCCCCGAGATGGAACATTTAACCTAGGAATTATTCAGTCAGTTCATTGGAAGGTGCGAGTAGCGCACCCCGATCAGTATCCCTATATAGACTCTTGGTTAGGTATTTGTGAGAATCCGCCCCCTTGGGCAAAGCGCTGTTATGAAGAACAGTGCAGAATAATGTTAGCATTAACAGACCAGACCCAGAAAACAGGGACAGTCGAGAAACCTAGTCAGAAACCTGTTCTTGTAGATCCTGAGTCCCCGGGAGCTGTAACTAGACAGCCCCGAGCCCAGCACCCAGTGAGAGTACCACCGCGTCCCGCGGCAGGCCCCCGGGACCAGGAGAGTTCACCCCTCACCAGCCAGAAGACCAGTTAGATGAGCTGTCTCAAGAAGAGGCTGATCAGTCTGAGACAGAGACTGAGGATAAGCAGGAGTCAGAGCAGGAAGATGAAGATGCATCCTCCCAGACCGAGACAGAAAGTGAAAAATCAGTTGTCAGTGCTAGTTCATCTGTTGCAAGCGAGGCTCCCCAGACTAAGCGAGTCTCAAAGTTGCAAGCCCCCACCAAGATAACGAAAGTCACTACTAAGAAGCAGAAAGCCCTCCCGAAAGTATTAGCCCCCCTGCGACAAGTCCCGGGACAGCCCGTGCGAGATGAGCATGACCAGATAGTAGCGGGACCCCTGAGTCTAGTACAGCGATGGCGAACCTATGGCACACGTGCCAGCTGTGGCACGCGAAGGCCTTGCAGCTGGCACGCGGGAAGGTCCGCAATCAAGATATGCGGCATTAAAAAAAAAAAAAAAGCTGCCGCTGCCGGGGCCAGGGCCGCCGCGGCAGAATCGAGTGTGCCGCGGGGCCCCCCCACCCAGCAGAGCCTGCCCTCCGTCCCCGGTATCACCTCTCACAGCTGCCTCCAGTCACACGCGCCGGCTTTCAGAGCGCGAGGGGAGTTTCTCCCTCGCTGCTCTGTTAAGCCCGCGGGGGCTGATGTTCCCATCAGCCCCCGCGGGCTTAGCAGAGCAGCGAGGGAGAAACTCTTCCCTCGCGCTCTGAAAGCCGGCGCGTGTGACTGGAGGCAGCTGAGAGAGGTGATACCGGGGACGGAGGGCAGGCTCTGCTGGGCGGGGGGGCCCCGTGGCAGACTCGATTCTGCCGCGGTGGCCCCGGCCCCGGCAGCGACAGCTTTCTTTGTAAAAAAAATTTCGCTGGGGGGGGGGTTAGGAGTGGTGATGGGCTGGGGGGGTTAGGAGTGGTAATGGCTGGGGGGGGTTAGGAGTGGTAATGGCTGGGGGGGTTTAGGACTGGTGATGGGCTGGGGGGTTAGGAGTGGTAATAGCTGTGGGCTGTTGGGGGGTTAGGACTGGAGATGGGATGGGGGGGCTAGGAACAGGAAATGGGCTGATGGGGGGGTTAGGAGTGGTGATGGGCTGGGGGGGTTAGGAGTGGTAATGGGCTGGGGGGGTTAGGAGTGGTAATGGCTGTGGGCTGTTGGGGGGTTAGGACTGGTGATGGGCTGGGGGGTTAGGAGTGGTAATGGCTGTGGGCTGTTGGGGCTAGGACTGGTACTGGGCTATGGGGGGCTAGGACAGGAAATGGGCTGATGGGGAGGGGTTAGGACTTGAGGTGGGCTGGGGGAGGTTAGAGTGGTGATGGGCTATGGGGGGGCTATGGGCTATGGGGGAGCTAAGTCTATATGGGCTGATGGGATTAGGACTGGAAGTGGGTTGATGGGGGCTTAGGACTGGTAATGGGCTATGGGGGTCTGGGCCTGGAAATGGGCTGTTGGGGTGGGGTTAGTTCTTGCGTTGGGCGGTGGGGTGGGGTTAGGACTGGTAATGGGCTATGGGGGGCTAGGACAGGAAATGGGCTGATGGGGAGGGGTTAGGACTTGAGGTGGGCTGTTGGGTGGGGTTAGGACTGGAAATGGGCTGATGGGGGGTTAACACTGGAGGTGGTCTGATGGGGTTAGGACTGGTAATGGGCTATGGGGGGGTTGGGTTTAGGACTGATAATGGGCTATGGGGGGGCTGAGACAAGAAATGGGCTGTTGGGGAGGGGTTAGGACTTGCGGTGGGCTGTTGGGGTTAGGACTGGTAATGGGCTGTGGGCTGATGGGGGGGTTAGGACTGGCAATGGGCTATGGGGGGTTTAAGCCTGGTAAATGGGCTGTTGGCTGAGGGGGGCTGTCTGGTAATGTGCTATGGGGGGTTAGGACTGACAATGGACTATTGGGGGGGGCTAGGACAGGAAATGGGCTGATGGGGAGGGGTCAGGACTTGCGGTGGGCTGATGGGGTTAGGACTGGTAATGGACTGTGGGCTGATGGGGGGGGTTTAGGACTCGCAATGGGCTATGGGGGGCTGACTGGAAATGGGTTGATGGGGGTTAGGACTGGAAGTGGGCTGATGGGGGGTTAGGACTGGAAGTGGGTTGATGGGGGTTAGGACTGGTAATTGGTTATAGGGGGGGCTTAAACTGAAAATGGGGTGATGGGGGGTTAGGACTGGAAGTGGGTTGATGAGGGGGGGCTAGGACTGGTATTGGGTTGGGGGGTTGCTAGGACTGGAAATGGGTTGGGGGGCTGCTAGGACTGGAAATGGGCTGATGCAGGAACTAGAAGGGAATGGATGCTGGGTGAGGCTGGAACTAGAAGGGAGCTGGTGTTGGGGAGGATTAGAATGGGATGGGGCTGGGAGAGTAAAATGGAGTGGGGGAAAAATATTTTGTGTGGGAGGGATAAAAAATCTACAATTGGCCGGGTATTGGGAGAATAAGTGGGGATTGAGGATGGAGGGGTAAATTTTGAGTAGATGAAATAGGAATGAGGAAAGAGCAAAAGGAGAAAGATTAGTATGTTAAAGCAGATGTAGAGAGAGAATGGAAAAAAAAAAAACAAGACAGAAGAAAGGACAAATGGACAGCAGATGGAGAGTTAGCAGAAGACACGAAGAAACCAGAAGAAAGTGGCTGGAACAATTGCAACTGAAAAAAAATGCACAAAAGGTAGAAAAATATCTCTTTATTTTGAATTAGATAACTTGAATATGTCAGCTCTGGGAAATGTGCATCATTAATTTTTGCGCTTTGTTTAGTACAAGAGGAAATTAATTTATAGTTTTATTTCTACAGTGTTGTTGTATATTCCAAGTTTGGCTTTTGGGGTTCCCAGTTTAATTATTGTCTTCCTGTTTCTAAATTGTGATTCCTTGTTTGGTGATGGTCTGTTCTGCATGTGTAACTGAGCTGAGGTATTCTGTTTATATAATTCCTATTTGACATTGCCACTTGTTCTTTCCCCAGTAGGTCATGTATTGTTGTTCTCTGAAATGTATTGGTTTAATATTTGCAGTGTTGCCTTTTGATAGTTAGGGTATGGTGCTTTGTGAGTCCTGGTAGTGCTGTTAGGATACGGCGGGTTTGCTATGGGTTCTAAATGGGCAGCGTTTGTAGTAGTTCCTAATGTGCCTGGCGGTTGGTACTGGATTATAGTAATGTAGAAACCTTTTAGTCTTTCTTTATCCATATACTCATTAAGAGGCATGTTTACTAAAAGTTAGTGTATGGTAACATTATGCAAATATTTATGCAAATGAGGCACATTATGCAAATGAGGCTTTAATTGACGTGCTGGCACTTTGACGAAATTCTTTGGTTTTGTGCGGCAGTTTGGGCACTCGGGCTCAAAAAGGTTAGCCATCACTGGTCTAGTATATGTGCCTTTCTCCACTGCTGATTTGTTGAACTGGAAATTGCATTATGCTTCTTACACTGATAAGCCCCAAGAATTAACGGAGTTGATGCATACCATTATGGAGACTCACCAACCCACTTGGGCAGATTGCCGTCAGCTCCTGTCCACTTTATTTACCACTGAGGAGCGGACACGAATTAAGCGAGCAGCCATCGATTGGCTAGCAGATAATCCCCTGGCAGAGGGAGGGGGAGGAGCAGGAATAGACAATTGCGAAGCAGCTCAGAAGGAATTCCCTAATGAAGACCCCCAGTGGGATCCGAATACTGATAGAGGATCCAGGGCCCTATCACGGTTCCGCCAAGGCCTCATGCAAGGTCTGAAGAAGGGGGGTCAGAAAGCCATGATTCTCTCTAATGTGACCGAAGTTAATCAGGGCTTAGATGAAGCCCAGCAGTATTCTATGAGAGATTGACTGAAGCGTACAGGATGTATACTCCCTATGACCCAGCTGCCCCAGGAAGCCTATGCAAGGTGAATTCTGCTTTTGGAACCCAGTCCCAACCAGATATTAGACGTAAGTTGCAGAAATTAGCAGGGTTTGCGGGCATGAATGCAACGCAGTTACTGGAAGTCGCTTCATAAGGTGTATGTGAATCGTGATAATGAAAGACAGAAAGAAAGTGATCGAAGGATGAAGAAGAAAGCAGATTTTTTGGCTGCAGCCATAGTGGAACAGAAAAGGGGAGGTGTCCCTAGTCGAAGGTGTCTCCTGCTCCGTGCTCCCCGAGCGGGGTAGAGCACACCTGAGCGGGTGCAGCCATCCCTTCCCGCTCAGGAGCCTCCAGTCCAATCGGGGCTGTGGGAGGCGGAGCCTATCGCCGGAAAAGAAGCCGCCGTCCAGGAGTCAGCCTTTCTCCTGCTCTCCTCTCCTGCTCCGTGCTCCCCGAGCGGGTGAGAGCCACACCTGAGCGGGTGCAGCCATCCCTTCCCGCTCAGGACCTCCAGTCCAATCGGGCTGTGGGAGGCGGAGCCTATCGCCGGAAAAAGAAGCCGCCGTCCAGGAGCCAGCCTTTCTCCTGCTCTCCTCTCCTGCTCCGTGCTCCCCGAGCGGGGTAGAGCACACCTGAGCGGGTGCAGCCATCCCTTCCCGCTCAGGAGCCTCCAGTCCCTTCGGGGCTGTGGGAGGCGGAGCCTATCGCCGGAAAAAGAAGCCGCCGTCCAGGAGTCAGCCTTTCTCCTGCTCTCCTCTCCTGCTCCGTGCTCCCCGAGCGGGGTAGAGCACACCTGAGCGGGTGCAGCCATCCCTTCCCGCTCAGGAGCCTCCAGTCCAATCGGGGCTGTGGGAGGCGGAGCCTATCGCCGGAAAAGAAGCCGCCGTCCAGGAGCCAGCCTTTCCTCCTGCTCTCCTCTCCTGCTCCGTGCTCCCCGAGCGGGGGGTAGAGCACACCTGAGCGGGTGCAGCCATCCCTTCCCGCTCAGGAGCCTCCAGTCCAATCGGGGCTGTGGGAGGCGGAGCCTATTGCCGGAAAAGAAGCCGCCGTCCAAGGAGTCAGCCTTTCTCCTGCTCTCCTCTCCTGCTCCGTGCTCCCCGAGCGGGTAGAGCACACCTGAGCGGGTGCAGCCATCCCTTCCCGCTCAGGAGCCTCCAGTCCAATCGGGGCTGCTTGTGGGAGGCGGAGCCTATCGCCGGAAAAGAAGCCGCCGTCCAGGAGCCAGCCTTTCTCCTGCTCTCCTCTCCTGCTCCGTGCTCCCCGAGCGGGGTAGAGCACACCTGAGCGGGTGCAGCCATCCCTTCCCGCTCAGGAGCCTCCAGTCCAATCGGGGCTGTGGGAGGCGGAGCCTATCGCCGGAAAAGAAGCCGCCGTCCAGGAGTCAGCCTTTCTCCTGCTCTCCTCTCCTGCTCCGTGCTCCCCGAGCGGGGTAGAGCACACCTGAGCGGGTGCAGCCATCCCTTCCCGCTCAGGAGCCTCCAGTCCAATCGGGGCTGTGGGAGGCGGAGCCTATCGCCGGAAAAGAAGCCGCCGTCCAGGAGCCAGCCTTTCTCCTGCTCTCCTCTCCTGCTCCGTGCTCCCCGAGCGGGGTAGAGCACACCTGAGCGGGTGCAGCCATCCCTTCCCGCTCAGGAGCCTCCAGTCCAATCGGGGCTGTGGGAGGCGGAGCCTATCGCCGGAAAAGAAGCCGCCGTCCAGGAGTCAGCCTTTCTCCTGCTCCATGCTCCCCGAGCGGGGTAGAGCACACCTGAGCGGGTGCAGCCATCCCTTCCCGCTCAGGAGCCTCCAGTCCAATCGGGGCTGTGGGAGGCGGAGCCTATCGCCGGAAAAGAAGCCGCCGTCCAGGAGCCAGCCTTTCTCCTGCTCTCCTCTCCTGCTCCGTGCTCCCCGAGCGGGGTAGAGCACACCTGAGAGCGGTGCAGCCATCCCTTCCCGCTCAGGAGCCTCCAGTCCAATCGGGGCTGTGGGAGGCGGAGCCTATCGCCGGAAAAGAAGCCGCCATCCAGGAGTCAGCCTTTCTCCTGCTCTCCTCTCCTGCTCCGTGCTCCCCGAGCGGGGTAGAGCACACCTGAGCGGGTGCAGCCATCCCTTCCCCGCTCAGGAGCCTCCCAGTCCAAATCGGGGCTTGTGGGGAGCGGAGCCTATCGCCGGAAAGAAAGAAGCCGCCGTCCAGGAGTCAGCCTTTCTCCTGCTCTCCTCTCCTGCTCCGTGCTCCCCGAGCGGGGTAGAGCACACCTGAGCGGGTGCAGCCATCCCTTCCCGCTCAGGAGCCTCCAGTCCAATCGGGGCTGTGGGAGGCGGAGCCTATCACCGGAAAAGAAGCCGCCGTCAGGCAGGCCCGCGCCTGAGGGCCTCGCCAGAGGGCCCTTTGGCACGGCCCTTAGGCAAAGGCCCTCTCAGAAGGACCTGTAAATCATCCACAACACCAATCTGCAACTCCACCTCAACCCTACAAAAGTGAACTCCCCCACCTGTACCGGCACAACCACCGTCTGAACCCCACAGCAAGTATACACCAACTGTATGTACAGAATGTCCACTTAACTACATCTTACTCTCAAAGTAATCCCCATATTGCTATCAACAGCATACTGTTTATCAATTTGCCACTATCTATCACCAACTAACTGACACACTCTCTGTTGATTTCTATACTGTTGACAGTAATTCATTCCTACCTGACCACTCAAGCCATCAAGTCCGGCAACGCTCTACACAACCACCAAATGTTGTCATTAACCTGCCTCTTACAGTTGTCTGTATAGCAACGGCCTTCCTACTACAGTTGTCTATTGTATCCCTAGATCTTTTGTCATTGATACTGTACTCAGTAATTGTCACTGCCTGATATTATATACTGTCGCCAGTAGCACAAACCCATTTTAGCCACTTTTACTGTATTGCAGCCTGTACCAATTCTACTCTACCTGCACTGCACCACTTGTACTGAAACTTGCACCTGTACTGCACCAATTACACTGTAATCCGTATTCTACCACTCAAGACTCCAAGATACCCTTACACATTCCCATTCAAGAAACTAAAATGTCTCTCCACCTCATTACATTTCTCAGTTTTTACCTTCTCACAGATTGGCTCGGGACCTCCCTTGCCTATTCTTCCGCCACCAATCATATCCCTATCCTCAAAATCCATGGAGAACAAAAATGGGTCAAGCAACCCTTACCACTTCCCAAGTAGAGAAGCCCGTATCCGCACGCACTCCCACTTGATTCACATTGCAATACACCAAACCAATAACCCTAAACAACACAAACCCCCACCCCTACAAAGCTTAAAATGTGCGCTCATAAACGCTCGATCAATTCGCAAAAAATGGCCTGTAATCCTAGATATAGTTACCCTACACAATCTTGATGCACTCATGATCACCGAAACTTGGTTATCAAAAGAAGACAATGTACTCATTAACCAACTCATTCCACCAAACTTCTCCATACACACAACCCACAGAGAAAACAAGAAGGGAGGAGGAGCACTCATCCTCACTAAGTCTGAACTCCTTTTCACACACGACTAACTCCTATAGCACCAACAACCTGGATATAATCACTATAGTGAACAAACAATGCTCCATCAACCTGGTCTACAGAGCCCCTTTCGAGCTCCCAGATGACCTTCCCACCATATTAGACCTAGCCGCCAATACCAGTAACCTCAACACTCCCAACTGGATAATGGGAGATCTCAACCTCCCGTCACTGCAGCAAAACCAGTCCTCCTCACTACTCGATACCATTGAAAATCTGGGATATAAACAACTAATCATGGAACCCACTCATTCCAAAGGAAACATTCTCGACATGGTTTTCGTTCCACAATCTGCTTATGAACAAAGCAGCAACATTGTAAAGTCGATCACCGATGTACCATGGTCAGACCACAAACTCATAAACCTACAAATTCCCCTGAGCAACACACATCCTAACAACAGAAAACCAAACGACCCACCTAGAGTCCCCACAAGGGGTTTTCGACCTTTCAACAGGGAACTCATACTGTCAAACACCCAACCACTCCTCAATGACCCAACACTCAACCTCGAAGAATCGATCGACGCCTGGAAACAACAGCCTCAACTCCGTTGCTCAATTACCACGCAAAAACAACACATCAAGGAAAAAGATCCTCTGCTCCGTGGTTTACCCCCGAATTGCGGTCTTCTCTTACCCACCTACCGGAGACTCGAAAAACGGTGGCGTAGATCACTATCCATCGATGATCATACAGCCTACAATCTCCACCTAGCATCTCACCGCGAGGCAATCATAACCAGAAAGAAGCAATACCACACGGATACACTCAAAAGATCACTAAACAAACCTCGTGACCTTTTCAATTTAGTCAAATCACTATCAAAGGAACCATCCCCCGAACAAAAAGAAGACATCCACCCACAAGAATTTGCTGACTACCTGCAAACAAAACTTCTACAGACAGAGGAACTCTCAACAATCAATGTACAAGAAACATCCTGCCTAACATACCTGTCTTCACTTGCCACACCTTCTGCCAAACACATCGAAGACACAATCATCTCACTGAACACCACCACTGCGCAAACCGATCCTTGCCCAGCCTTTTGGATAAAGAATCTTCGAAGTACATTTAGCCCTTTCATCACAAAAATCATGAACCTCTCATTTACAACTGGCTCCTTCCCCTCCGCACTAAAGCTCACATCCATAAGACCTCTACTAAAAAACGCCAAACTAGACCCAAAACGGCCTGACTCCTACAGGCCTATAGCCAGTATCCCCCTCTTAGCAAAGATTTTTGAGAAAGAGGCACAACGTCAAATCCAAGACCACATAGACTCCGCAGCCCCTCTTGACCATTCTCAACATGGATTCAGAGAATACCATGGCGTGGAAACACTGCTTACCACCCTATTCAATGATATTCTCACTAGCATAAAAACCATCCGGCAAGGCGTTGTTCTAATCTTCTTAGATATAGCAGCAGCGTTTGATTCAGTAAACCATGAGATTCTCCTCGGAAGACTGAAAGAGAAAGGCATCTGCAACTCCGCACTTGATTGGTGTAAATCGTATCTTGACAACAGAAAGCAATATGTAAAATCTACAACGGGAGAGTCAAACTCTTCCATCAAAAACAAGGCGTTCCTCAAGGATCCTCTCTTTCATCTCTCATGTTTAACATATATATGCAGCCTATCTGCAATATCATCAGATCATTCAATGTGAAATGTATGATATACGCAGATGATATCCTACTCTACATGCCATTTTCCACAGTGCATATGGATTTATTGCCTATAATAAATTGCTTCGACGCAGTATCAGAATGGCTCCTATCACAAAACCTCCGCATTCAGCATAAGAAAACGGAGGTTCTTTTCATCACCAAAGACCCCAACTTCATTCCACCACCACATATAAGTGTTAAGGGAGCAGATCTATGCACTAAGGAAACAATAAGATACCTCGGAGTCACACTGGACCATCATCTCAACATGAAATCACACATAAATAATATTGTAAAAGCTGTGTACTTCAAGATACGCACGCTCAGGCACCTACGCTCCCTACTAGACCAAGAGGACTTCAGAACCATCTATCAGGCACTGATCCTACCACACTTCGACTTCGCCAACTCCATCCTGCAAGGGCTCCCACAATCCACCCTGAGCTCACTTCAGCTTGCTATGAATACTGCTGCAAGGGTTTCTACAAGGAGCGTCCAAGAGTGAACATGTTACACCTATCCTCAAACAGCTACATTGGCTCCCTATACACGGAAGGATTATGTTCAAGACCTTGATTCTCACCTTCAAGGCCATCAATGGTCTCTCAGCCAACTCAATCACAGAGCTCATACGAACTGTACCACCAAACAGAAATAGGAGACAGGTAGCATTGAACTCCCTAATAATGCCAAAGGCCATAACAACATGCAGCCTATCAACAGCAAACAGAGCTTTCATATTTTTGCGCACCAAAATGCTGGTGGGAACCTCTCTACCACCTGATATCCGTGCCATAACCGACTTAGCCCAGTTTAGAAAGGCCCTCAAATTCAACTATTCATCAAATACTACCCAACATAAAATAAAACTTACAGTCCCACCGCAAACGTAATCACAGATTTCTCATTGTTACTAACATTCTGGCTAAATTGTGTAAATAGTTGAGTATGTTGTCTAGTTAACCGATCATATACTCCATGTAGATAGTTCTCCCATTTTAAAATTTGTTTTTTCCAAGTTTATGCTCCTGTTATATGTAACACCGAACAGCTTGTTGTTCTGGTTTTTGTTTTGTTCTCTGTAAACCGCGCTGATGCCGAATAGTGCGGTATATAAAAAATGTAAATAAATAAATAAATAAATAAGAGGGCGGGGCCGAGGAGATGATCGGCCCCCATTAGGCGCGAACCAATGCACTTATTGCAAGGAAGAAGGACATTGGAGAAGTGCATGCCCGCAACTCGAAGAGGCCTCTCAGGATGAAGGGGAACACGCCCCTTGGAGGGAAAGAGAGAGAGGCCGACCTCAGAATCGCAGAGGAACCAATCGAGAACAATTTCAACGAGAACGAGCGGAGGCCATTCAGGGAGTGGCAGCCGCAACAGCCTATGATTTAGATGAAGCAGATTAGGACAGACCGGGCTCCGAATTCGCTTTAGGTCTCCAGGTGCCTATGGTCAGTATACAAATAGGAGACCAATTTATGGACTTTATGGTTGATACTGGAGCAGAACATTCTGTAGTAGATAAACAAATAGCCCCTTTTTCTACAAGAGCAGTCACCATTTCTTCAAAACCGCATATGTAATTTAGGAGGGCAGCAAATAACGCACCAATTCCTTTATATGCCTGAGTGCCCAGTGCCATTACTGGGACGAGATATGCTAGCCAAGCTGCAGGCCCAAATATCCTTTACTGAGAAAGGAGAAATGCAAATGACAGTAAATTCCCAGTCAAAACCTGCTGGACTGATGGTGCTTACTGTTCCTCGAGAAGAAGAATGGAGATATTATAGTACCGAGCCAATCCAAGATACCTATTTCGAACCTACTCTGAAAAGCATAGATGCCCCTCCTGGAGTATGGGCAGAGGGCAATCCACCAGGCCTGGCTAAACATATAGCTCCAGTAATTGTGAATCTCAAGCCTAGTGCAGAACCAGTACATGTCAAGCAATACCCACTTCCAAGAGCAGCAATTGAAGGCATCCATCGCCACTTGTTAAGGCTACTGGAGTATGGCCTACTCAAAGTTTGTCAGTCACCATGGAACACACCTCTCCTGCCAGTAAAGAAGCCTGGGACAGGTGACTACCGCCCAGTGCAAGATCTAAGGAGAGTGAATGAAGCAATTGAGACCATACATCCGTTGTGCCAAATCCTTACACACTCCTAGGATTGATTCCTGCTGAAGCCACTCACTTTACTGTTTTGGATTTGAAAGATGCATTCTTCTGCATAAGATTAGCCCCAATTAGCCAATTGCTGTTTGCCTTTGAATGGCAGGACCCTGTCTCGGGGAGGCGGGGCCAACTCACTTGGACACGATTACCTCAAGGATTCAAGAACTCACCTACCATTTTCAGTGCTGCACTAAACCAAGATCTTTCAAGCTATCCAGTGGCCCCTGAAAAAAAGAGTACTCCTCCAATATGTAGATGACCTACTGGTAGCCGTCACATCAGAAAGTGAATGTATACAAGCCACTACTGACCTCTTGCAACTATTGGATGAAGCTGGATACAAAGTTTCCAGATCAAAAGCACAGCTATGCCAAAAAGAAGTAAAATACTTGGGCTTTCGTCTAACCAAAGGAAGCCGACAATTGGGACGCGAGAGAAAAGAAGCCGTGTGCAGTATCCCAACCCCAACTACCAGAAAGCAAGTCAGATCCTTTCTGGGAGCAGCAGGATACTGCCGGATATGGATACCTAACTTTGCTCAGATTGCTAAACCACTATATGAAGCCACCAAGGGAGAAGAAAAGTCACCACTAGAATGGGGACTTGAGCAAGACACAGCTTTCAAGACCCTGAAGGAAGAATTGATGTCGTCACCAGCACTTGGGTTGCCAGATGTTCACAAGCCTTTCCATCTATTTGTGCACGAGATGCACGGAAATGCTCTAGGCATGTTGACTCAGAAATTGGGACATTGGGAGCGACCCGTAGCGTACCTATCAAAACAATTGGACACTGTGGCCAAAGGATGGCCACCATGTTTGAGAGCAGTTGCAGCTACAGCATTATTAGTGAGTGAAGCAGACAAGCTCACATTGGGACAGAATCTACGCGTCACAGTACCACATGCGGTACTTGCCCTTATGGAACAGAAAGCAAATCATTGGCTCACCAATTCTCGAATGCTGAAATACCCAAAGCATGCTATGTGAAAATCCACAAATACAACTGGAAGTGAGCCATGCCTTGAACCCAGCTACCCTGATACCAATTAGCGAAGACCCTCCAGAGCATGACTGTATAGAAGTCATGGACACTGTATTCTCAAGTCGACCTGATCTGACAGATGTGCCCCTAGAGAACCCTGATCAAACTTATTTTGTGGATGGAAGCAGTCTCATTATCAATGGACGACGTTGTGCCGGGTATGCAGTAGTCACTCGGGAGAAAGTCATTGAATCATCAGCTCTTGCATCAGGCACATCAGCCCAGAAAGCAGAATTGATAGCACTTACCAGAGCACTAGTATTGGGTGCGGGACTTCTGCTGAACGTATACACGGACTCAAAATATGCCTTCACCACTTTGCATGCACATGGAGCTCTCTACAAAGAACGAGGGCTCATTACGTCGGGAGGCAAATCAATCAAATATGGCCCAGAAATATTGAAGTTACTAGATGCAGTATGGGCCCCCGACAAGTGTAGCTGTCATACACTGTTGAGGACACCAAGCGGGGAAAGGAGAAGTTGCCCAAGGAAACAGATTTGCTGATGCTTCAGCACGTAAAGCAGCTATGACAGGCCAAATTTCATCACAAGCCATGCCAATACAAGCAGCATTGTTTCCAGTACCCCTTAATTTATGGACGCCACGATATACCACCAAAGAATTGGATTACTACTGTAATAAAGAAGAGGGAGTACTGAAAGATGGATGGATTGAGCTGCCACCTCCCGAGGGCAGTCAACCCCCAGGACGAATAGTGATCCCTGAATCATTGGGACCAGCCTTTGTCAAGGCCTTTCATCAAGCCACACATTATGGGAAGAGTGCTATGGAGAAAGCACTTAAACCACATTTTTGTATCGCTCTATTGGGAGCCCTGTCAGCCTCAGTAGCCCGCCAGTGTCTAATTTGTGCCAAGAATAATGCCAAACAGAGTCCCACGCCACCACCACGAGTTCAGTCGGGAGGTGTAACCCCCATGCACCACCTGCAAGTAGACTTTACTGAAATGCCAAAAGCCAATGGATACCGTTACTTGTTAGTATTAGTTTGTACCTTCTCTGGGTGGGTGGAAGCCTTCCCCACCAGGACTGAAAATCCCGAGAAGTTACTAAAGTTTTGTTGAGAGAGATTATCCCCAGATTTGGAAGTCCAGCAGTAATAGGGTCAGACAATGGGCCCTCATTTTGTATCTCAAATTACCCAGCAGTTAGCAAGTGCCTTACAGATACAATGGAAGTTACACACTGCATACAGACACCAAAGTTCAGGGAAAGTTGAGCGAATGAATAGAACTTTGAAATCTCAGATGTCCAAGCTATGTCAGGAGACCCACTTAAAGTGGCCCCAGGTTCTCCCAATAGCATTACTTAGAATACGCTCAGCCCCTGTGAAATCATCAGGATTTTCCCCTTTTGAAGTTATGTATGGCAAACCTCCACCAATAGTGCAGGGTGTAAAAGGTAGTTTGCCACAGATTGGTTCAGAAATAACTAGACAAGAACTCCTAGCTCTTAGTTCTGTTCTGCAGACTCTTCATGTGTGGATACAGGACCAGTTGCCTATCAATTTGACGGAACCCCTGCATCCCTACAAGCCTGGTACCTCCGGTGTGGATCAAAGATGGAAGAAGACACCGCTGGAACCACATTGGAAGGGACCATACACCGTCATCCTGTCTACCCCAACTGCAGTAAAGGTAGCAGAAATCAATTCCTGGATTCATCATAGCAGAGTCAAGCCAGCAGCAGTTCCAGATCAGGACCAGTGGACAGCAGAGCCACACCCTGACGTCCCTTTGCGTCTTACCCTACGGAGGCAGCCAGCAGCCTAGAACTCATCGGGGACACTCATGAACTACAGTGTCCTACAGTAGCCAAGTCTTTCGAAGAGGATTGCTGTTTCTTATACAGCAAAGACATTTGTTTTCTTCATTGAATAATTGTGCTTGCATACACTTTCGTCAGGCCAACTACAATTGGTAAGTTGGCATCACAATGGGACATTTGAGGATCTTCAAATCAACATTGGACACCCGTTGAATTGCTTCATTAGCAAACGGGTCAGCATTGTACCAAGAAGAAGAGGACGTCGTGGTCAAGATTTTCCAGCGGAGACCAGAAGAACTACAATCAACATGCATCTTTGTTTCTATTTTGCTTTTGGCTGCTTGCGCCTGGGGAACTTTGAACTGGCTCATGCTTTGCCCCCATGCACTGCCTGCATTACTACTTACTCAGACTGGAATGAAAGTAACTCAGACTTTGCTTTATCATTCTTACTATACCTGTACTGGTACAGTAAGTCGGTGTATATAAAACACCACTGAACTGAATGTTTGTACCACAGGTAATACTAAAGTTTGTTTTAACCCACATCAGAACCCATCCATTTATACTCTAGAAATACGATGGGATGATGCAGATGGAGCTTTATTTAATGCTACACCTCCACTTACTGATCCCACGAAAGGTGCTGCTTTGTATTTTGATGCTTGTGATGCTATCAATAGAGATAGTCGTTCTAAATGTGCCAATTGGGAGAAAGCTTATGCTAATGATGATAAGTATATGTGTCCCGAAGGAACTACTGGATGGGGGGCCTGCACAGGTAAATGAGTTTTAGCAAATGTATATAGCACAGCACCAGTTCAAGACTATTATTGCCCGAAGTGGGAATGCGTGTTCTATGCCACATGGAAAACTGGTATGGTAGAGAACACCAGAGACAATTGAATGGCTGCTTTAATCAAGCCATATGTAAAGAATCCAGAAAAATGTAAGAAGGGTGCCTGTAACCCATTAGAACTACACATAATGAATCCCAGTGCATGGAAACAAGGGTATAAATTCGGATTACGCATTGCAGGTTCTGGATCAGATCCAGGGACCATTGTATATATTAGACTGAATACCCAAGCCCATCGATCATCAAGGTACCATATACATAACACTTTCTATGAAACCATGCATATAAACCAAGTTTGATATCCCTCACCCTTCTCAGAATTTGTTCCTAGAGTTGGCTGGAGCTGTGGTCTCCAGTCTCCGCATTTCAGATTGTTATTTTTGTGGTGGAACCAAAATGGGTGACCAGTGGCCTTGGGAGGCCCAAGAACTGAATTACTCAATAACCTACAATCAGACAGAGCTACACAAGACTACCAGTGAATGGGTATTAGCACACCCAATAGTTGGACGTCTGTGTTACGCTCGAACTGGACCCCAGTTTACCTCAAAGGTAGGACAGCTTGTCTGTCTTAGCCAGAAGTTCTATAATGACACCACAAAACAGACATCCTGGTGTCAGGAATTAATGAATCTGAACCCACCAATCCATTAGCGAGATTTCCTGAGCTTGCCCCTCTATGGACTGACCTTGCCCAACCTCATGTCTGGCAAGCCCCACCTGGCCTATATTGGATTTGTGGAACCCGAGCATATGCTCAACTCCCTATCCACTGGGGAGGGGCGTGTGTCTTAGGAACTATCCGACCCTCTTTCTTTTTATTGCCCACAGAACATGGAGAACAATTAGGCTACCCAGTCTATTCAAAGAGACAGAAGAGAGCAGCTTTACAGATAGGCAAGTGGGAGAAATGGGATGGTGAGGATTGGCCACCCGAGCGAATCATTGCCTATTATGGACCTGCCACTTGGGAGCAAGATGGCATGTGGGGATATCGTACCCCAATTTACATGTTGAATAGAATTATACGCTTGCAGGCAGTAGTTGAACTCATTACTAACGAAACTAGCCAAGTACTCACACTTCTAGCTAGACAAAGCACACAAATGCGCACAGCAATATATGAAAATCGCTTGGCACTAGATTACTTATTAGCTGCTGAAGGAGGAGTCTGTGGTAAGCTAAATCTCACAAATTGTTGTTTGAAGATAGATGATAAGGGTCAGGTTGTTGAAGAAATTGCTGAAAACATGCAAAAGCAAGCTTATGTGCCAGTACAGACCTGGCATAGTCTTAAGATACCCAATTGGTTTGCATCTATCTTCTCTGGATTAGGAGGATTCACTATTTTTGCTATGATAGTACTAATATTTGTAGTCTTGTTCTTCTTGTTACCATGTATAATCCATGTTGTATGCGTTCTATTAACAGTGTTATTGAGAATACAGTGGAGCGGAAAACCGCAACTAAGATTTTAGCCTTATGGCACCCTAATCCTGCTACATATGGTCGAAACCCGACCCCAGCGTAATTGAGTGATTTAAATCTCACACCTTATCAGTAATAGGGTGAGATTAATCAAAGGGGGGAATGTGGTAGGCGAAGGCCTGTGATCCATGGTGTCTGAAATAAGCAGAGAGGCCTAAATAAGCAGAGAGGCCTATGGAGTGGAGGAGTGGCCTAGTGGTTGGGGCAAGGTACTTCAGGCCGGAAGGTCGGGGGTTCAAATCCCACTAGAGGACAGCAACCTTGGGCCGGAAGGACTGGGGATTCTAGTCCACACAGGTGCTCCTTGTGGTCTTGGGCAAGCCACTTAACCCTCCATAGCCCATGTTCCCCTGTAAAATAGTTATCTCCAAGTTATAATGCCCTGTTCAATGTAATTTCAGTTTGTTCAATGTAAACCGCACTGATGCAGAATAGCGCGGTATATAAGAGAATGTAAATAAAATAAATAAATAAAACAGCTTGACCTGTAAATGAAGCCTGTGGAGAGGCCCAAAGGAATTACACATTCCCCTGAATGCTGCTACCATAGAATCGAAACTTAACTGAGCACAATTAAGTATAGCTAAGCAGAATCGAAACTTAGAGAATATAGAAAAACAACTTTAATTGATATTGATAAGAGAGTGAAGCTTCTATGGAATTAATTAACTCTGCTGAAAGAAAAGTTACAGTGCCCTGTTTTCCCACATGTTCTAGTTAGCTAAGTGACCTTGTAGGAGAAAAGTATCAAAGCTGGAAGAACTGACCATTGTAATTGGGACTGTAAGGGGGGTAAGCAGGTGCTGAGCCCAGTCAAAGGTCTTCATTGGATGACTACGTAACGGTACCGGGACCAAGAGATGGGGTGAAAGGGGTTACCGGGACCAATGAGAAGTTTGCCTATACCTAGAATGGACAAGAAAAAGTATAAAAGTTGTTGTTTTAACTAACAGCCATTGCTCAGCCATTTTGAATGTGATTCTGCTTGAGTCTTGTGCACAAATAAATGATTTGGACCTTCTGAACAGACTCCTGGTATTATGGTTTGTTTGTTTGCGCTCTGCTGCTACACTCTGACCTGACCAGTGAGATGCAGCGAAAAATCAATATCATTTCAAACACAGCTGATACCAATGAGCTGTGTTTTTTGCTTTGTTTTTTGCTCTATTTCTGTGGTTTTCTCAACCCAAAACAGGCACAG